>PVHY01007648.1:0-66212 GCA_004024945.1 Uropsilus gracilis | reverse complement strand
TCCCTCCAAGGGGCAGTGCTCGGGTGCAGCTGGAGGAAGGGACTGAAGCTTGTAGAGGGGTGTCTCTCTAGCTGGTAGAAAAATCTCATCTCCTTTCACTCCCCCAACTCTTTTACCCCCTCCTCCAATCTATTGGAACTCAGAATATCTTCAGATTCTTTAAACATGTCATTTCCTGCCAGGAATTACCTTCCCTACCCTTTCACTTGTGAGTTTTCTGACTCTACCTAGGCTTGTGACAATTCAGATATCCCCCCAGGAGGATGAGGGGCATCTTCTCTGATAACATCAACCCTTCCAATGTGGCTACAACCTCTCTTCCATGGTAACAATCCACTCTCAACTCCATCACAGTCCTTAGTATTTTGAGTCATGCCATTTATCCATAATCCTTTTCCTCTAGACTGTAAACTCTTTGAAGTCAAGGGTTGTGTCAAATCTGCATATCACCAGGATTAATTTTTTTCATCTAGACTTTTATGGTGCACCTACTATGTGTAGAGACTTGGTATGCCATTGCCAGTCCTGGTGAGGTGGGAATTAAAAGAGATGTCTCTCAAATATTTAATTTGAAGTATAGCTTATCAAGAATCACAGCAGAGATCCACAAAGCCATCCTAGGGAGAGAGAGTGACTCCCTGTCCTACAAGTTTTACTACATAAAGATCCTCACGTGAAGAAGTGTTACTGAGCAGGACAGGCCTTAGCCAGTCATTGAATGCAAGAAAAAATTGAGTTCCAGGGATGAATGCTGGGTGAGTGAGAGTATCCAACCACAGGCCTGAGAAGAGGAAGCCTTGGGAATACCTTCAGATTTCCCTGTCCCAAGGGAAGCACATCTCCGCAGCTGGATGCTGAGACTCTCAGACACCAGAGTCTTCTAACTCCCTTATTCTGAACTCTTGTATGCAAACAAACTTCTGATTCTAATATTTGACTTCTAATGTGACCGCAGCTGGTTGTAAGGGCACAAAGGTGTTGGTCCCTCTAGTTATTACTCAAGGTGAATTATCTGCTCAGATGGGCCTGTCTTCATTGCACTGACAGAATTGATTTCTGGACTCCCCAGCCTAAAGGATCGATCTTGGAATGGACAATTTTCCCAAAATGTGGTAAGTACTCTTGTGAGCAATCTCTGGGACAGAGTATCTTAGGAAGCCATACAAAGTAGCATTAAATAAGTACTTCTTTAATTTAGACAGTCTAATGGTTAACCATGCGGGCTCTGGGCTAGAATACACAGATCCAAATTCTGACCAGCTACTTTATTTTTCTGTGCTTCAACTTCCTCCACTACCAAGGTGGGAAAAATGAAAAGTATCTACCTATCTGCCTTTCCTCGACACTTTGAGCCCATTCAATTCTTGCGAAAATCACCAACCAGAAACATTAAGTTATAGGTGAAGAACTTGAAGCTTGGAGAGATGAAGTAATGAGCCATGATCACTGAGGCCCAAAGTCACCAAACCCAGATTCAAAGCAGGCCTGCCCATTCTCCTTCCATTCCACCTATCACCTATAACTCCAAGATCCCACGGCTTTATTCTCCAGTTTTGTCCCAGAGACAGGGACCCTGGACCTCTACCTCCACTGGTCCCATCCAGCTGTTTAAACCTTATCACAAACCAACCATGGCTGTTGGCAATGCACTCTAACTAAGGGAATGCTCCCATTCCAGGTTGCTCCAGCAGAGCAGAGACCTCACATGTGTCTATCAGCTCAATGGAGTTGGTACCCATGTGGAAATGTGGAATATTCCTGGCAATTTTTTGGTGGAGAGGGTTTTTTCCTTCTCTGTATAAACATGGCATAGAATCTCCTGTTTTTAAACAAAAAGATTGATATTTTAATAAACTTAAATATGATAGAAAAAAATCATCTAAGGCGATGATAGCATGAGGTGCAAAGTCCCAGAGGTACTATTAGCAAAGTGGCATTTCCATCCCCCTGGGAATGTTCATGACACTTTAGATTGTCATTATGTGTCATTATGATTAAGACATTGTAACTGTAGAAAGTGAGAAGTGTGAACTTCAGAACATGAACAAATGCAAATACCCAGCCAACTTTATGTATGTTTCTGCTGGCTCCTCCTTTGCAACTGTCATCCTAATCTCACTGCAAGTGACAACAGGAGGTTTCCTAGGATCACAGTTTGAGTTGCTGGGCACCTGAGTCATCTGATCTGTCTTTCTAACTTACAGATAAGAAAACTGTGGGCTAGAGAGGAGGATGCATGGCTTGCCTGAGGTCATAAAGTCCACTGAAAGCAAGACTCCCAAACCAGTTCTCTCTCCCTACATGCTGCCTCTATGTGCCCATCTCTGACCCAGGTCTCCCCTTCTTTAAAATGGTGTCTGAGTCATCTTGAGTTGCTATAAAAAATGACCATAGGCTAGACAGCGTAAACTGCGGTCATTTAGTTAGCAAAATCCTGGAGGCTAGCAAGTCTAAGATCAATGTGCTGACAGAACTGGTTCTTGGTAAGAGCTTCATGATTTGCAGTTGTATTCTCAGAGAGAGAGGCAATTTCGAATCCAGTCATGAAGGTTCTACTTCTCAAAGGTCTCAAACACCCTGTCATTAGACTTCAATCACAGGAGGAGGAGACAGAAACATTCAGCCCACAGCAAATGGGAATTTAGCATAACTTCCTAAACTTTAGGGTTGTGGGATTTAAATGGGCTAGTTTTCACGAGTGACTTGGTAGACTACAAGTACTATAAAATGTGGGGAGGCAGTAAAATACAGTGAAAAGAGCTTATGGTTTTTGGGACAAGCCTGATGGGACTCCTTGCTTCCTACCTGCTCCACTTTCTATAAAACATGGTGCATTTATTATCTGCATAAAGCTGTTATGGGACTTATATGGGCTATTTATATAAAATTCCAGTTCCTTGATGAAAAAGGAAATGCTAAATTCTTTGTCAAAAATAGAGACTACAAATTCTGTCTTTCTGGTGTTCTCACCTTTTGAAGGAAACATTGGCATTAGAAATTTGGTGATGTTCCTAGAAAGAGAAGAATGTCATAAGAGGAATTGATTCAAATTAAATGCATAGGACCTTTCTTTTCCCAAAACATGCCTACCACTTCCAAAGGTGTCAATAAAATCAGCTTATGAAACTAACAAAATGACTTCCCATGAGGTTGATGAGATGAAGAAGGGCTGGCTGTCAAAATCAAGACCTGTTGCTTCTGCACCAAAGCACACAAGCGATGTGTGGATAGGGCCTTTGGATAGGGGCTGTGGATAGGGGCTTTGTTTGCATCTGCAAGGAAGCACTCAGGGATTGCTGCCTTTGCAACCAGAAGCATATCAGCCCTTTGGGATGCTACGGAAAAGGGATAACTGTTTTCATTTGTGGGAAAGAGGGGCAGATTTTTTTGCCTATTCTTCTCTTATGTAAAGGAGCATTGTTTTAGTAATCAGTGCATGACCCAATGCCCCATTTTAGGCCTAAGGTGACTGTCTTTTTCTTTTTTTCTTTTCCTTATTCTTTTGAATTTTTTTTTCTAAGGTAGTACACATATAAACACTCAGACAAAGCAGAATGGTGTTCAGGATCCTTCTCAATCCTCTTCAGTCCTGACACCCAGCTCTCTAGTCCCCCCTTCCATCACCAGCAGAAAACCACCAACACCATATTCTTGCACATTTATTCAGACTATTTTTTTTCTATTCTGTTCTGTTTACTAACAGGACAGACACTGACTGTTGTGCCTATTGTGGGTTTGAAGGATAAGCAATGATAAAACATCATGAATTCCTGACGTCAGAGAGTTGATGTTCAATGATACTTCCATTCTCGCATGTTCACACATGCATTTGCTGCTTGTATAACCATGTCTACCTCTGCTTCAACATATTGGTCATTATCACACATGCTTTTCTGTACTTTAACTTTTATCACTTAATACACCCTCCGGTTGGTTGATACAGGATAGATTTAAACTTGACCCAAAGACTGTTTCGTTCTGTTCAGCTGACCACAGACATCAAGTTTGGCCAGAAGGAAGACCAAGACCACAAATGATACCTGGTCAATCACAGGTGGGAAAGGAGGGCCAACTGTCAACAGCGTCTTTGGGGAATAACTGTGGTAACCAGGTCAGGTTCCTGCAAGAGGCTGAATGCTGAATGAGCCAAGGCTTTTCGAGTGGCTGGTGTCAGATCCTAACTCCAACTGGCTTAAACAAGGAAGATAGTATCTTGAATCTCAAAGCTAGGAAAGACATGGGGGCAGCTCCCAAGGAAGAGGAGGAGAAAAGAGCCAGTAGAAAGTACAAGATTACCTCCAACTCTCCATCTGTCTCTTGCTTCACATATCTGGTGAAATAGACATGTCAGCCACCATCTGTTCCCAATAAGCAGACTCTTTGTATTTTGTGAGGGAACATGTCTCCATGGGTAAAGGTAGAACTCCTGTTATCCAGGAAAGAGTCACATGTTCACACTTTTATCCAGAAAGATGGTGTCTATTACAGGAGAAAGATCTCTCAAAAGATAGCCAAACTAAACCCTGTCTGATAAACTTCCACAATCACTCTTCTGGACCATACCCCTGATAGGATAATGTTTTTGAGACAAATGATCTGCTTAAAATTTAAATTTTAATGAAAATTTTCAGAGTTGTTTTGTTTTATTTTTTATCAAAGTAACTTTGCATTATAACATCATATAAGTTTCAGACATGCATCATTGAGGATCAACATGAGTGCATAATACATCCCAGAGCTATTTTAGAAAGCTTTACATTTTGGCACTATGTGATGCTAACAATTTATTATTTGTTCAATTCATTGAGTCTCCCAACATTAATGAAAAACTTATAATACTGTACCATGCATGTTTCTGGATTTTGAAAGATATATTGATGAGTGAAAGATAAAAAATTACCCCATATTTAAGCAAGCTATTCTTATTTGGTTGACTTGGTAGGTGATTTTTGGGGGGTCTGGGAATCATATTACCATAAATTTCTATGGAACAATATCTTTAAGCATTTCATTCTAGAATTAGGACACTGGTGGCCTGTACCTGTTTGCAAGTATAAAAAGAGACTTCATTTCTGCTCCAAGGTGTGGGAAAAGAAAATGAGCAAAAGACAGATTTAATCATCCCCACGCAAAGCTTAGGGCATGACCATGTACAATATGCCATAGGGGAGAGAGGAGATAGCGCACCCTGCTGTGGAAGATTGGGACAGGAAGGGTGCACATAAGCCTAGTCTTAGGGGCAGAGAGGGTGGTTTGAAAATTTGTTGGAATTCTTGAAGGGTACACAATAAACAAATAAAATTAAATGTATTTATAAAATAAAATATAAGTGAAATTTTGAAAACTGTAGCTAGTTGTAAGACGGGGTATCATAATATTACAGTTGCATTCTGAAAATCCTGGAATCAGTACCTGGAGGACCAAAGGCAATCCAGGGAGCAGAGTCCTCTCCAACTCTTGTCTTTATTTCTTTCTGTCTTTCTGTCTGTCTGTCTCGCTCACAACCAATCCTTTCCCTAAGACCATTTTCCTCTCGTCTTCAGTCTATGTGCAAGAACACAGCACAGTAGAAGGGTGAGGGATGAAGGGAATGCTGAAAGGGGAGCTAGAATGGAAAATCAGACTATGGTGAATGGGAGTCCAATGGCTCTAGCAATGAACTCCTCTGTCACCCCAGAACCTCCTGGAGGGCAGGTTGCAAGACTTCCCAGGACACAGAGCAAAGTCAATGGGCTGCAGAGTAGTCTGCCATGGCAAAGGGAGGATCAACTATTTCCAAAGTATCATGAAAGGAAACCTGCCTGAGCACTAGGACGGAAGAAGCTGTCCACCCAAGCAGCCACCTGGTAGAGAAATGCCCACAGAGCTAAGGAAGGGAGGACAACCTATGCCAGAGGGACAGGCAGGAGCAAAAGACTTGGATCCTCTGGCAGCACACTACTCACCGCATGTCAGCAAGTCTTGTTCAGAGTGAAGAGCAATGGAAAAAAAGAAGAAAGTTTTTTCTGTGAGTTTGATGCCCACACAACCTTGCTTTTTAAGAAGCCCACCCTCCATGGTCTCTGGAGTGGAAGGTTACCTCAGTGGGAAGAGTCACCTTAGTGGTCCCTCAGCATGGGTTGAGCTTGCCACAGTCCCAGTCCCAGCTTCCAAGTGGCTGCAAAAAGTACAGAAATGCTTAGTGACAATCAGTGAATTCACATTTTCTCTGGTTGGACTAAACTGGTAGCTTGATGGGTGGGGAGTATGAGGGTTAGGGGGTATGAACTCTGAGGTTCCTTCCATGGGGATATCACCCTTAGTTTATTTACTTGTGACTGGGATTCTGAAATCAGTCACATATGCACATACACACACACACACACACACACACACTGTTTAGCCCTTGCAGGATGATTTCCATAATTAGGCAGAACACAGCCACATGTTATCAAGTTAGGAATGTTCCCAGAAGTCACTGGTGCTATCTTCCCCTACCTTAATATTAGGGCAGAAAAAAGCTTATCCACCTTCTCATTTATTTTGATCTCAGGATAAGTGGTCAACTAGATAGTCACATTTTTGTTTATATGTTATGTAGCTTTATATTTGCTTGGCAAAATTTCTTCCTGCCTGAATTTGACTGAAGCAAGAACTGGGTAGAACAGGATGGGTAGAAATGAAATAGAAGACCACCTGTTCCATGAAGTTCTGACATTTTCCTCCAAGAAGTTTTCTTTGAAGTGTGTGTGTGTGTGTGTGTGTGTGTGTGTGTGTGCGTGCGTGTTGGGGTAGGGGAGTCATTTAATTCTTCTAACCATTTCAGTTGCTTTTCCCAGTGATACCTTACCCGTTATGTATGGGGCAACAAGTTCCTTATGTTATAAGAGGAGATGGATGATCTTTCTGGAAGGAGATGACTCAGGGGCTGAGAGATTTTAGGTGAATTAAGTGAGTGTTTCATTACTACTTTCTTCAAACCTGAGCTTTGCATGAGCCCAGCAATCCCTGCATCCCCATGAAAGAGCAAGCCAGGTAAATAACATTTACCAAAAGTCATCTTTGAGCACCTGGCAGAAGATTCTAGGCTTACATTCAGCTAAACCTGATAGCTTGTATTTACTGAATTCAAAGTCTGTACTAAGCATTTTTCATGAATGATGTCACCCAATCCTTATGCACCTTCCGGTAAATAAGGATTATTCCCACATACCAGAAGAGCACACTGATGTTCAGAGAGATTAATAATTCACCTATGGTCACATTTTGTAAATGACAGCACCAGAATTCAAAACCAAGCAGTCTGAATTCAGAAACACTATCTCGTACTACTTTCCTTACTTGAAAAATGTGGTTCTAATAGTAGCACCGACTATACTGAGATACATTGGATGGAATATGGAGTCTGGAGCTTCCAATTCAGGCAGAGCTGAGTGGTAGGAACTGCTTTGAGATGCTTAGAAAAAGAGACCCTTAGAAAAGGGTCAAGCATTCCAGATTCAGACTGGATGAAGTTTCTCGAACCCTGTGTGCCTCTGTGATCCTCAGTGCCATGTCTCTCCAGGGGGTTGTGTCTCAAGATGGACCTTCTCTTTCAAAGGCCCCCACAGCATGGTGCCCTTTGCTCAGCCCTTTGCAGGATGATGTTCCAGCCTCTTGCTCCCCACAGTCAAGCTTCGCTCTAGAGGGGCCCTTCTGCCCCCCCCCATGGGAGATGCTCCTGGGATGGCTCTATGCTGCTGTTGGTGGTGGGTGGTGGGTAGTCCTTGCTGGAATGCTCCTGGGAACAGATGGCACTCTCCGAGCTGTTGGGAGGCAGCAGCTTGGTGTACATTAACTGCTCATCGCGTAGGGGCGGGCGGAAGGAGGCTGCTGTTGGGAGTGGGCGAAGGGAACCACGAGGGAAGTTGGCGGGCAGAAAGGCACGAGGTGGGCGGAGGAAGCCAGGGTAGAGCTGTGGGCGGGGTGTGCTGAAGAGGTGAAGAGGTGAAACTGCTCGTTACTGAGCCGTGTCTCTTCTCGAAGGGAAGCATATGGGTAACATTTGTCTAGCTAGTCTCACAAAAACAGCCTCACGTGAGCCTGGAGTCAGGGTGAAAGGCCTCGCAGCCCGCCTGGTGCAATCAGCCAGCAGGAAATCGAGGCCCGGGGAGGGAAAGCGACAGGTCAGTGTGGCTCACCAATGTGCTTTCACCCGGTGGTGGACTGGTTAGTGCTTAGAGGCAGTCATTATGAATAAATAAATCCAAATATTTTACTTTTCTAGTTTGAAGAATATGATGATCCTAAACGTGTTTGAAAGAGAAGGAAGAAATATCCAACATCTCAATTATGATCATTTTGTGCTTTCATTTTCAGGCATGTATATATATATATATATATATATATATATATATATATATATATATATATATATATATATATATATATATATATATATATATATATATATATATATATATATATATATATATATATATATATATATATATATATATATATATATATATATATATATATATATATATATATATATGGCTATATATACACACATATTTGTAGTTGCAATTATAAAAGAGAAAATTTTGCTTTCTTATTAAATCGTGAGATTTTTCTCATGCTACATTCTTCAGAGCTGTCACACACAAAAATACCACCTAGATAAGCACAGATCTGAACTCAACGAAATACAGTTGGCTTGGATTTAGTTAAGGATTCGTTGGGGGTGGGGATAGCTACATGTCTGCTGGTGTCGCTCCTGTTCTATCAGGACAGTCCATATTTTACAAAAGGATAATTTGTAGCCAAAATAAGAAAAAGAACAGGGCTGGAAATTGCTTCAGTTTGCTTGAAACCAACTCGTGCATTGGAATCACTCGGGAGAGTTTTAAAAACATTTATGGCTAGTCCCCTGTGCCCAGAGATTCTGGTTTCATTTCATTCATTGCTTTCCAGGATCATGATAGACAGCTAGGGTGGAGAATAACAAGGGCCAGGGCCAATCCTTAGCGCCTCACCACAGGGCACAGAGGAGAAGGGCAGATTGCTTAAAATCCTGCCCTGTAGCAGAGTAGTGATTTTTGTCATTAGTAGAGGGTCACCGTTGTAATTCGCATAAAACATACTTAAATTTATTGGATGGGGCATAGCTAAGAACAATGGGAGGGTTGTTTAATGGGGAGGGAATTGAGGGAAACAGAGGGGTGTCTAGGAGTGTGTGGATGGTTGGGGGGTGGAGGGGCATAGGGGACTCGTCTCTGACCTGCAGGAGGATCTTGATGACATTCTCACCTGAGGTTCTATAGTGGTTAAAAGACCTAGTTGGCCCTGTTCTGTAAAGTAAGTGGATGCAGCATTCATTTTAGCTGGTCCTTGAGTGGATGCCCCTGGGGCACCCTTTACCCCACAATCTATGGGAGCCTTCCAAGTTTGGGGAGAAGTGTGCTTTTTGCAGAGGAGTCTCGTGTGCTTGTCTGTCCCAAGTGAGCAAGGAGTGACAGTTACCTCTAGCGTCTTCCACCTCTCTTTGGTGCAGCTTTTAAATTAGTCATAAAAGTTCTGCCTACCTTGGAAAGTGTCGCCAAGACTCATGTGGCACATTCAGTTTCAGTAGCCAGTTCTCAAATGCTCTGGGATTCCTGTGTCAGGGGTTCTGGTGGTTGCATGTGCCTCGAGGGACTGCAGTAGGGGAAGGGGGTCACTGAATTTAGCAAATCTTGTTTGAGGAGCCACAGATCTTGTGCCTTGAACAGTGATCATCCATGAACAATGATCAGCATCAGAACTGCTGGATGAGACCAAACTATGCCCTTCCTGATTAAGTAGCATGACTTCTGCAATGGTTGATAAGAGGAGCTGTGGAAGCTCCTGGGAGAAGGCAGCCCACTCTGTTCTAGAGCTTGGGGGTGTCTGCAGGAGGAGCAAATATCTGAGCTCTGTTGAAAGTTGTCACAGACATCTGTTAGTACAGAACAAAGCACACCAAAACTTCCTGGCTTCAGACAATAATCCACTCATAGTTCTGTGGGTTGACTGGGCTGTCTGGGATGTCCTCACTTAGGGTTGGCCTTCAGGTTGCAGTCAGTGTACAGCTGAACCTGGAGCCACCTGCTGGTTCAAAGTGACTGCAGCACTCATGCCTGCTATTTTGTAGGGTGTAACTGGACTGACTTGGGCTGACAAAGGTTTAAGGAGCAAATGAGGGCGAGGATGAAAGCAGGTAAGTGTAGACAACATTAACATGTGATGGAGGGAAGAAGGGGAGAAAGAAATGACTGCTACAGAAGGGTCAAAGAGGTGTCCTCGCAGGATGAAGGGATTCAGGGAAGAAAAGAGAGGAAGAGAGGAAAAAAGAGACAAGACCAAGAGTTAGTGTTTACAACCAAGAAATTTTCTGTTTTGCTCCTAATCCAGATTAGCCACATGATCCTAAGCAAATGACAACCTCTCTGAGCTTCAGTTTTTCATCTGTAGGTGATGTGAGCGGCACTCACCCTGTGGAGAGTTGGAGGGGCAGGAGTGATAGCACGGGGCTTAGTTTCTGGTCTCCCCCAGCTGGTGCTGGAGCTGCTACTGCTTATTTTGAAGACAGAAAAAGGGAAGAGCTGTGATGACATAGATAATTACCTTTTCTAGCCAGATGGGTTCACCTTTAAAGAAAATTATATTATAAAAGTTTCAAATGCACACAAAACTAGATTAATATTATGAATGCCCATTTACTCTTACCCATAATCAGTAATTCCTAGAATGTTGTCTCGTTTCATCTATCCTTTTTTTGTTATTCCCAAAATATTAAGAGTCTCATGCACTATCAACTAAGCTAGCTGAGCTCTTTGTTCCAAAATATTTTAAACCAATTGGAGACCTCCTCTCATTTCAGCCTAAAAAACATGGCTTTACAAATAAAGTCAATTTTAAAACGAATCTTTAAATGCTAACTATAACACTGTGGTGGAGGGTTGAAAACAAAGTTGGTGGAGCACAAGGGACTGAGGCAGCGGATCATGGGTGCTTTGGTGAGTCCTCTATGGTAATGACACGTGAAGGAGTTGGAGGGTCCTATAAACTCCACAACACAAACAACAATGTGAACCAGCATTACCTCATCACACACATACACAAGTCAAAACTAGAAAGAATGAATGAGGAAAAAAAGAAAAATATTATCCTCTTCAAAAAAGTTTTGATTCGAATCAGAAATCTGACTAGAATTCTGATAAATATATCTGCGTTCAAAAACACAATACTCAATTATATTTTTAGCTTTGTCAATTAAAAAACATGGTTTTAAAAAATATTTTTGACTTCATCTTATTGTGATCACAACCTAGTTATTAACTGCTTGGTATCTATTACCCAATCTAAAATAAGTCTAATTCAAATTTCTCAGGTTGCTGCATTTGGTTTTTATGTCTTTAGCACCTCTTAATCTGAAAGGGAGAGTCCCTCTTTTTAAAACCACAGAATTATTGGGAAAAAAAAAAACAACAAGAAATGAGTCAGTTGCTTGGCAATATGACTCATGTTCTGATGTGTCTCGTTCTCCCTCACAACACCATTTAACTTGTTTCTCTGTCCCCTGAAATTTCTTTAACTAGAGATGAAACTTGAAAGGTTTGATTGGGATCAGCTTTTGTGGGGGCAATTTCATAGGTGTACTTGGTGTTTCATGAGTAAAGCTTTGTGTTTTAGGTGATGGTGATTATAACCTTGGCAATTATTGTAAATAACAAGGGCGCTTTTAAAAGATTTTTATCTCAAGGGTGCCCCTGAGATCTTACATCACAATTGATGGTGATGGGTCTTAAAATTACCCAGGTGACTCCAGGTGAGATGCCACCCATTGTATGTTTCATCTTGTCACAATGTCTGTTTGTTGGGGATCCCATTCTTAGTCATCTCCCTAAGACAAAGCAGAAGATCCTCTTACTCTCCATGTAAAGCTCCCCTTTAACATACCAGCAGATTGTTTCGTGTGCTGATGATTTTCACTTAAACCAGATAAGATTGCACTAAGATGATTTTCTAATTCTGCATGCTGTTCACATCTTTCAAAAGCTGGGATTCTTCTGTAATAAAGAACTTTCTCATATCCACTTGAGCTATTTGATGACTGAATTACAATCCATCCAGACAAGGCAAGCAAAATTGTTCATCTCAATCACCCTTTTCTGAGATCACTGGGAGGAGATGAAGGCTGAAGATGAAAACTCTTTGAGATGGAGATCAGAGCAGAGGACAGGAGCGTGCACATTGTTATATGAGGTCAGCGACTGATGATGAGGCCAGGGGAGAACAGAAGCCTAGGGTGTGTGCTGTGGAGAAGGTGGTAGGCAGTTAATTATCAAAGAGAAGAGTCCTGCATGATGAGGGCTCCAGCTGGGATCAGAGTGTGAATATATGTCAGAACTAGGATGGCATATTTCTGCAGTAATCTTGAGCACTATTGAGTCTCAAGTAATCTTGAGACTATTTACCTGTTCTATGGCAGCACACCTCACACAGTAGATACTGAAGGGTATGTGATTGAGGTAAAGAGGGGTGCAGACAAGAATATCACTACTGCAGCTTTGGAATATTTTTTGTTCTTGTGTGTAGTCCCCCCCCCCCCCCCGCCTAGATCTCATTTCCTGGCTAACTACTCTTATCCTTCAAGTCTTGTGTCAGAAGCTATCCCCTCTAGGAACCACCTCTGACTTCCCAGCTCCTGTCTGATGCAGCAGCCTCTTCCCTGTGCTCCCACAGCCCTCTAATGCAGCACCTCCACAGTTGGGATCAGCAACAGTGCAATTATTTATTTAATCATGTTATTGTTAGACTGTAAGTCTTAGATGAAGTCCATGAAAACACAATGTAACTGTGAAGGGAGGGAGTTGTTGAGAAATGGCACTGGTGACAGAAAGGATTACTCGGAATCTAAAACATGCTTCATCACAGTAAATGAGGGGAATATCATTCACATGCTTCATGCTTTGAAAACATCATTCATTTTAAACCAACATTACTTCAATAGAACGTGCATATATGTATGTACGTGTGCATATGTACACACACAGAATTAGAAAGAATGCTTGAGCTTCTTGCATGAACTTATATGAAGTTTCCAACACACCTGAAATAAAACCCTGCTGTTGATCTGAATGTTGGTGTCACCCTCCCATTCCCAGTTCATCTACTGAAACTTTGAATTCAGTGTGACCATCTCAGGAGACAGGGCCTATGAAGATGTTTAGGTGGAACTCTTAAGAGTGAGATTAAAGTTCTTCTAATGGAAACTCCACAGAAATTCCTTGTGGCTTTCACCATATGAAGACACAACAAGAATTCTGCAACTCAGCCTTTTCCTGACCAGGATACACCCTGTTCCAAGACATTTAGCCTCCAGTACTGTGAGAAATAAATTCCTATTCCTTACCAATCACCAAGTCTATGGTATCTTGTTAACACCACCCTGTCTGAGCAAGCCAAGTCCTTGCTCTGACCCACAGGGATGTCTGTGATCTACTCCTGGTCTCTCTCCAGCAACCCCTTTGCACTACCCCCAGTTCTTCATGAAGGAGCCCGGTGCAAAGCTCAGTGCTTAGTGCTCCCTCTGCCTGGAACCTTCTTCCTGCCGATATTCACCTATCTGCCGCCCTCACTTCATCAGGTCTGCACTTCAAGGTCACATTCTCAGAAAAAACCCCTCTCTCTCATCCTTTTCCCTGTTTTGTTTTGTTCTTTTCTTCAGTGACTAAACCACCAGTAGTTATTTACACATTAACTGGCCGTCTATTTACTGTCTGTCTTCTTCACGGAGTGTAGTTTCTGTGTGGGTGGAGACTCATCTTTGCTCACCACTCTGTTCTCAGCACTGAGAACAGTGACTGAGTTGAGGTACATTCAAAATGTGACTGTTGCGTGTACACCTTGTGCCTTTGAAAAGGGAAAGGAAATTGAACTGGGAATGGTGTGCATGCTTGTCCATGTCCTTTGCATCTCTGAATCCCATAGAATGAAGCACTAAGGCCCCCCACCGAGCAGCAAAGCCCTGGCTAGAAACAGCACCAGGGGGTTTCCAGAAAATGGAACCAGGAACATATCATGAGTGAACTGAAAAAGCAAAAACCATGAAGATGTGTGCAAGCTGCCTGAAGTGGCTGCTATCCCAGGATGGTTTGAGGTGGGCGTGTTCAGTCAGCACACTCGCCTGGAGCCCTGCAGTGTCCGCAGAGCCAAGCAGAGATGCCTGGGCACTAAGGCAGAAGCCCTTTCCCCCAGCAGCTGGAAGAAGGGTGGGGGTCCCTGAGAAATCATCCGTAAAGTGAGGTGCTGGAGGCCATAGGATACAGTAGTTGAGCTAAGGAACTTGGAGTTTGACTGAAGACACTCAGAGTCTGGCTCTGCCAGTAGTAACTAGCTGAGAGATTGCAAGCAAATTAATTTATCTATGTTTTGGTTTTCTCTTCTATAAAATGGAGATGATAATAATGCTTATCTCACAGGATTGCAAAGATTAAATGGGTGTGTATCTATGTGTGTATCATGTGTAATATCACTTATATAATGCATATATATGATATATAAAATATACATATAACTTATACATATGATGTACATAATACATACATTCAATGTACACATGATGCACATATAAAGTATACAGCTAGTATCTCTATAATGTATATATGTACAAATAATGTATACAATATATACATGCCAATGTATACATATGTGTATATATATAATTACATGTAAAGTGTAAAATATAAATTGAATGTGTATATATAATGTATATATGTAATAGATATATACAATGTGTACATCTAATGAGTATATGTATGATGTGTTAGATGTATAATGCACATGGTGTATGTACATATGTGAGAATAGTGTTTGGAACAGTAAATATTATATAAATGTTGGTCATTATTTATTTTTATGAGCCATGTGTATAGCTAGCAAGGCCAAAGAGGGGACGATGCCACCTGGGGTGCAGGAGGAGATAGAGAAGGTACACTTGGAGTTGATGATTGGCTACTGAGGGAGAAAAGTCATGTGAGATGATTGGGGGCACCAGAGCACTAGCTCACTCATGAAACTACAGTTCAGAGGAGCTGTGGGTATGACAAATGTTACAGGTGGGAGCAAAAGTTCCGGCAAGAAACAAAGAGCAGTGATGGGGAGAACTCCCATTCCTGGGCTTGTCCTAGGAAGTGACCACAGGATCGCTCTATGTCCCCAGAGTAAGTCAGGGCCATTTGCAGGCTGACTGTAGGTTTTAAAGAAAGAAATACAATTTGCTGGTGCAGGAGAAGACATTAATTTCGTTATGTGGGCTGCATGAGTCATCCAGGAACAAAGCAAGAGATGTAAGCACACTTCCACAACCCTCCGTGTCACTTTGTGCCTGCCACCCCTGGCTGCTTCTCCAGGGTCTCAGCTTTCCCTTCATGGGAAGGGTCCAGGGCTGGGCCTATTTGAGCTGGAGAAAGTGGACCCAGACTTCCTAGGTCCATACCAAACTTGAACCGGTTTTGCAAGACCCAAAAGGGGCAGGCGAAAGCACCCTGCTCCTTCTGTTTGGGGAAGAGATTTTGGAAACAGACAAATGTTTCACTACCTTCACTATGCTTCAGATGACTGTGAATACCTCCTATGACTCTGTAATTTACTGAATTTTGCGTCTGAACATGAGGTATAAGACTCTCTAGTCAAGGCTATGAGAATGATGAATGGGGTAGTACAACACTTAGGACAAATGTCAGACTTGGTAAACCTTAGTTCTGCCCCTCCATGTGGTGAAGCACATCGAGTGTCCAGGCCAGCGCCAGGACCTTCAAGTCACTTAGTATGGGATGTTTAGAAGAGATGCTTGACCTCAGTCATTGTCTTCCAGCACTGATAGTGTAAATCTTTTTGTCTGAGGCAAGCATAGGCTTACCTTGAGATAACATAAAGGATGTGCTTGACTCAGCTAGTTAGTGTTGAATGGGCTACTAATGGTGCATAACTGAGTAATAGCTCCCAGCAGGTGCTAAATCAATCTAAGCTGTTGGTGCGAGTAGACAGGCAGTGCTATTTGGATTGACAGTGTGGTTATTTATTAGGGTTGAATCACAGGTAGAGGCTAGAGAAAGAAACTAGAAGGGCCTTCCCAAAGGCTGCTATGGGGCCCCCTGAGCCCTGTATGGGAAGAGGAGGGGAGGACAGTTATGTGTTTCAGAACAGGTGGTCTACATCTGTTTGGAAGCAGGGAAGCAGCAGGAATGCCCTCCCCTCAGAGCAGGTGACTCATCAACCTCTTTCTGGCCCTGATCAAACTCATTTTACCCAAAGCAGTAGGCAGTTTGGGCTCCTGGAAACATATATTTTGGACTCAGCATCTTGTTCTGTTCTTCTTCTTACTGGCTTTGTAACTTTTAAAACATTAGTTTTTCATCTGTAAAATGGGTGGGAGTAATCCCACGCCTCATTGAGCTGTAAGATTAAAGGTAATTGTGGGAAATACGCTGAGCATAGTAGGTACTCAACAGACACCAATTGTATTAAACATTTCTTGCCTGTGGGCAGAAAGTCTCTGTGCTTCTCTAGCCATTATTGAGATTCAGGACTAATTATTAGCCTGCCTTCATCTCCCAGTGAGTTATAAGCTTCTTGGGAGTGAATGTCCCAAGGGAGGATTGTTTCAGCCATGACTGATCTCCATAGTGCAGCACAGAGTAGGTGTTCAACTAAAGCATCCTGGATTAAATGGAAGAAATTTAAGAGAAGAAGTAACATTTCTCTCCTTATCAACCTTGCTTTCTGGTTCCTGAGAGCCAGCTGGGTACCCATGAGTCTATGGCTGCTTGCAAGGCTAGTCCTAGGGGAAGATTATGCTGTGGGGCCAAGGTATGGGGACAAAATTGGACATAGGGGAAAGGGCAGGCTGGCCATGACTTGCCCAGGTCCCCATCTGATAGCTCTGTGGCAGTAAGCTACAAGGTAAAATGATCCAGTTCACCAGACCCCGCTTAAGTGACTGTTCTTCCACTCATTTTTGATGGAAGCTTCCAGCAGAATATTGCAGTTAATTGCAAAGAAGCGTGAGTCACACAAGCAGCCTGAAGAAAGAAGGCACTAGTAAAGGTACAAAAAATAACAAGTTGCTGAAGAACAGCTTGGTGTCCAAATAGTCACAGAGCTTTTAAAGGGCAGAGGGTGCCAGCAGGAAGGGGATCATCATCTTACTTACTCTCCTCCATCCTATGATAGGGAGCAATACCTTTTATCATTACTCATTTTTGAGATTTTAGAAATACCCCCAAAAGTACAAATCATGAAACAGACATCTGTTCATATGATTTTCAATCTTTGAGAAAAGCAGCAAAATGAGACACATCGGCCTCACTTATGAATGTAAAAATTGAGGCATGGAGACGCTGTGTTGTACCCAAGGTCACAGGGGTCTCTGTATGGTATGACATCAGAGCCATCGGTTACCAAAATCTAGGCTCTGTTCTCTGTGCTGTGGCCTGATCTGAACTCCCTTGTGCAGAAATGGCCACCAATGTCCCTGTTACTTGCCTTCCAGGCCAGGTTCACCACCTGGCAACAAACTCCTTGTGAATACCTGGCACTTTGGTACATGCATGCATGTCTGTTATGAACACTGATACTTAACCCTCATGATAGTTCCAGGAGGTAGGTCCTGTTTTTTCTTCTACTCTATAGATGAGGACAGAGGGGCTAAGGAACTTAGCCAAGATCAAGACCAAAACCAAGGTCACATAGCTGTTTAAGAGAGCGAGATCTGGACTTTGAACTAGGTGACTGGCCCCTGAGTCCAATTCTTGTCCACTTTCCTAAGAGCCTCCCACAGCCTGCCTACTTCACTGCTGCATTGCTATTCAAAAAGATTTTCCTTATTCTAGTCCAAGTATGCTGTCCTAGAACTCCTACCCACTGGTTTTACTTTTGTCCTCAGACGCAAATACATTCCAAGCCCTCTTGGATGTGACAGTCTCCAACTAGCAACCCACCTTACTTTTCCCACCCACCTGAATCTTCTCTGGCTCTAGTTCCAATTTTCTTCCTGTTTCTGGTGTTAATGAGCCTCCTCCATGGGGAGCACTGAGCTTCCAAACATTCCAGACATGACCGGATAAGCTCATTGGAAGTCACATCACCCTATTGGCCCTTGAGTCACTTTAGACTTCCAGGACGTTCTCTGTTTGCTGCTGTGAGTCATGTGGCCCCAAACTGTTCTAGTACACTCAGCTAGGAGTTTGGGGTTCCACATGCCAGTGTCTCACTCTTGCTTTTCCAAAGGGCTCACTTGAGTTCCTGAGCCTACTCAGAGGAACTACTACCTCCTTGGAGTCCATGCCCTTTCTCGGCTTCCAGTTCTCCTGGGAGTTGTACAGATGTCCTCCTACATGAAGCCAAATGAGAGCAGGACAGTGGTTTGTAGACGAGAAAGGCATCCCCAAGGTTTGGGGTTGATTGGTATCGGAAGCAAACAATTCCCTCATTCTAAGCTGCACAGGAATTGGCTTAGGCCAGTTGCCGGTGACATGGAAGTGCCATTTGTGGGAATAATGAGATTGAACTACAATCTGCTGATTTGGCTCCTGAGCACTTACTTGAATGTGGCACACAGGGGCAGTTTTGTTCTCAGCCCATTCACTGATCAGCAATGTCTTAGGACCAGAGCAGGCACAAAAGGGATGCCCCACCACGGCTGGGTTAGCACTGGGGTTACAATACCCCATCTCTTCATTCTTCTAGCAGAGTCAGACTGCCATGTTCCCATGGGCTTGGGCATGATTATAACCTTATGATCCAATAACATATGCCCCATACTCAAGAAGGCCCAGACAGGCCTTGGCTATAAATAGATAGCTGTGAGCTGAGAATTGGTGATCCACTGGGACATGCCCTAAAAAAGTTCAGCATCAGTGTTTCAGAGGATGGGTCTGGAAGTGTGCTCCTTGGGATGTAGGTTGTTTTTTTGTTTTTTTGTTTTTTTGAGACTAGGTCTCGCTATTTTTGCCCGTGGAACCGCAGGCTCTCGTTACCCGGGGGCCACAGACTCAAACAATACCTAGCCTCAGCTTCCCAGGTAGCTGGGGTTACAGGTGCGCACCACCACGCCCAGCTATTTTTTTTGGAACTAGGTCTCACTACAGGCCCCAGGCAGGACTCGAACCACGACCCCAAGCCCTGGCTGCTTCATAGGCTGAAGCTTACAGGCATGAGCCACCGTGCCCAGCGGGATGTAGGTTTTTATATTCTGATTTGGATGCCCACATATATGTGCTGGAACTGTGCATCATTTGCATAAAATATCTAAAAGAGATCACCAGGCTCTTAATAACCCATATAATGCCCAGCAACACACAGCAGGTCCTCGGATAGTAGCCTTTTATTCCATCAAAACACTGATGAGGATAAAAGAAATCCCAGTCAGCTAACAAAAAGATAGTATTTGAGGATCTGGTTTCATTAGATGTGGTTTTGTTTAAAGTTGCAGTTTCCAAGAGCCTATCAGGGACACTAGTGAGGACTGAATGTACCTCACTTGAAGACTCTCTCTTAGAGATCAGGCTTGTGCAGGCCTTTGCTTCTCTGTTAGCAGTGGTGAAAGTTTTTTTTCTGTAGCATCTACTCCCCAGCTCATATTCTGTCCTGAAAAGGTCTATATTTATGGCAAATCCTTCTGGAAGAAGGCTGCTCCTCACCTTTGTATACCCAGATGAACCCAGATTTTGTTGCTTTTTTTTCCCTGCTAACTACCCTCAGCTCCCTAAATCACTCACTGGCTAGTTTTCCAGCTCTCTGGGCTGACCTTGCTACCCTCTGAGTCTGGGCCCAGGAGGCCCTCTTTAACCTTTACTGTGCCAACGGAGCAGCCTGTTTCTCAGTGTCAGACTGTTTGTCCAAATAAATGGAAGCATTTGGCAGACCATACTCTTCCTTCAGTCCCAGTGAGCTGGGGGGTGGGTTCAACACCAGGACCCAAATTCCTTAAGGTTGTGGGTCAGCTGGCCTGGTCCTTGAGATGTCTTCAGGGAGCCTGCTCTCCAAGCCCCCTAACCCTCCCTCCTTGGACTGAGTAAGGGAGGTGGGCTGTCAGCTGGGGATTTCAGAAGAGGGTCCCTGCTTGTTGCTCTTGTTCTCCTTTCAGCCCGAGTGACCCTTGTCTCAGGGTTTGGCCCAGGCGCAGGAAAGGCCCAGGCGCAGGAAAGGCAGGAAAGTACGACCAGCCTCCTGCTTCTGCTTCTGTCCAGCCCAGCAGGAGTACCTCAGACCAGGTACTCAAAGTCGTGACAGGCTTTGTATAGTTCCACAAGACCAGGCTGTGGTTCTAGTCCTTTTAGGAACCACCAGTAGAGTAGGGGATGTGGGAAGGGTACGTGTAGTTTGAGCCAGGAGCCATGGAAGCAAGGAAGCACTACAAAGTGCCTCCAATTCATGCACCTCCCACCCTCCTGGGCTAAGGAAACAACCCAGAAAGGGAGGAGGCCCACCATGGGAGGGACAGGCCTCCAATTTTCAGCTGGAAACAGCCAAGGTGCCAGTGAGTTCCATTGTCCTGGGGACAGTGGGGGTTTGTCAGAGGCTCTTGTAGGAGCTGTAATCTGCATTTCATTGTATGGATTTATATTTGCTTTGTTCATTTCCTTTTGTTTCCCCAGAGTTGCTTTTCATGTGAAGGTTTTCTTTTGAATATTTTTCAATAACACTAAAGATAGGAGGCGTCCTCCCCGCCCCCGGCCTATCTGGAGGACTCCTAGGCTGGAGAGATTAGGCAGTGACACCTTCCTCCGAGCAGAGGGTGGTGACAAGAAAGAGCTGTAGGTGGGAGGGGACCAGCGAAGATTGCTGAGCCCCTTTTAAGTGTCAGATGCTCCATCTATGTAATCAGATTTCACTCTCATGACAGCCCTGTGGATAAACTCGATTCTTCCCAGCTTGTTTTTTAAGATGAGGGGACTCAGGGGCTCAGAGAAGTTGGGTCACTTGGAAGAGCCCTACCAGGTAAGTGACTGAGTCAGCACTGGAACCCAGTTCTGGTCCCAAAGCCTCTAGACCCTTTATGGAACCCCCAGTTCAAAGCCAGAAAAGTAGGCCAGCTCTACTCCTCCACTCTGGTCCAGAGGTGATGCTCACAAGGACCCTTCTATTCTCATCCCTGAGGGGATTGTGTGTTTTGTGTCCACAGCTCATCCCCTTCCAGACATAGGAATGGGCATCTTCAGAAGAGATGTCAGTGGGGAAGGAGGACAGAAAATATCAGTCTGGAGAACCCCACCCACCTAGATTCAGCACCCCCAGTCTCATGGGAAGGGCACACATGCTAAGAGGTTGTCAGGAGACCTGGGATGTTCTGCCAGGGGCCAAAGACCTCTCCGATTTCTCCAGTTCACCTGCAGGAGATTGTATTGTCCAACGAGCATTTTGCAAGTGGAATTAAGTATAGCTGATGTCCCCACTTTTTCTATTTATTCAGTCAAGCCAAAGGTCTCTTTATGTGACATACCTCTGGGATGTCAGGACATATCAGTGCTCTGGGACTATCCCATTCAGCCTCTTTATAGAACAAGACACAAGGGGAGCAAAATCACCCGGCTAGTCCAGTCATCCAGCTTCAGATTCCCAGTCTTTAAGGGACAAGTCCAGATTTCTGTGCCCTCCCCAGTGACTTTCATCAGCTTGTAGATAAGTCACTTGTTCTGGATCAGAATCTACCAAGGTCCAGGAATCCACATTTTTATCCTCACCCCATCTCAATTCTTATTCACGTTAAAGTTGAACTCTGCATAGGGCATTAAAACACTTGAATTATTAAGTTGTTTAGCCAAACAAATCTAAGGGGCAGGGCTTAGCCAGACTTTACCCACTTTCCTCTGGGTCCATCTGCAGGGTGTACAGTGTAGAAGGAGTAGCCTGGAAGAAGTAGGAAAGGTTGAGATGTAAGGGTCACTACTAAAGGGCTCTGTTTTCTCTAGTTTAACACAATCTCACTCAGCCCTCTTCACTCAAAGTCACCTGACCGGAAAACTAAGGTTTAACTTCTCATGGTAGACTAGCAAAGACCTGACCAAAGAGTTGGAAGAAATGTGTTCTAAATTAGGCTTTCATGCCAACAGTGGAAATCTGGAAAAATAAGATGTGTCCCCGCATTGTCGCGCCCCCTGGATAATGAGAGGAAATAACAACCTCTGCCTTTTTTTGTTCTCACATTCCAAGATCTTTTCTTAATCAGACAATATCCTCTGCCACACCCACATAAGACCTGGAACAAGATAGGTAGGTACCGAAAAAAGGCTACTTTTTACCAGAAATTAACTTGGAGGATTGAGCAGGACTTGTGGGAGTTTGGATTTGATCCTGACTCAGAAGCCACAGAAATGGTTTCCTGGGACCATGTTCCACAAGCAGCTTATTTCAGGACTATCTCAGAACTCCAGCTGAGCTTGTCAATCTGAAGCGAGTTGTTAGAGCTGATTGAGGGAGGTGGCAAGGACAGGGAGGTCATGAGGTCTCCCCATTGAGTACAGGAGAGTAGCCAGACAGAGGGTTGAGTTAAGAGGCAGGCAGCTGGTCTTCAAGATTCAGTCCTGGGTGTGCTGGGCTGGTGTGGGGACACACACTGAGGCCATTCAGATTTAAAAAGAATGACTGACTTTGTGGGTACATGCTATGGCAACGTGAAAGGAATTAATCACAGTTACTTGTAATGGGAGGCCAAGGGGGCTTCCTGAAAGAAGGATAAGCTTGATATAAGGCCATGGAAGGAATTTAGAGATTCTTCTGGTTGTAGAATGAGGACTATTACCTAAAGCTTAGCGAAACCCCTGGCAGGTGGTAGAGGCTACTGGTTTTCACAGATCAATACAGACAAATACTCATGGTAGGCTTTGCCTAGATCACCTTGATCTGCATCCCTAGCTCTGGGGCAGAGCTAAGAGGAAGGGCCAACAACACAGTACTGCCAGATGCTTTACAACATGTTCCCTTAGGATTTCTGCTTTCCTTTGTTCACGTGTGTCTTCTCCATGTTCTCCACCTGGAAAGGAAAGTTATTCTACATTCAGAGAATAGTCTGAGTTTTACAACTTGTTTTAAACTGAGAGAGACTCAATTCAGGTACCCACAGTGGGTTATCATACACCTGATCACGGAAAATATTAAAAGAGATGCTCTTTCTGCACTGTTCCTCTGTGACCATGCCCTTTGCTCTAGCTAATGGCTGAAAACTTGACATTGGAGGAGTTTCTACTGTCAAAACAAGCTGAGGACTCTGTGTACAGGATCTTGCTTTCACCCCCAGCCCAGGCCTGGGTCATGTCCACACATGTTTCTGCTGCTGAGGCTGCATCCAGAAGGCAAGATGAAAACCTCATGGGCACTGAGGTGGTAGCACACAAGCAGAGAGCTTGGGATTTAGTGAGAACAAACTGCAATCTCTCACTCCAAAAGCCAGAGTTGCCAGTGCATAGCAGAGGAAGATTCTCTATTCTCTGCCAGCATTAACCCACTCCAGCACCAAGGCTGTGGTCAAAGTAGTAGCAAAAAGTCCCCACTATCCATAATGACCATTTTAGGGGTGGTTGGTCTATGAATTAAAACCTTGTTGTCTCAGGGTTAACCATACCAGTGACTGATAAGTAGCATTTTCCAGTGCCCCTCAAAATTGCCACTGCTGGCTCTGGTGCTTCCGGATCCCTCGTGGAGTCCAGCATATGACCCTTATGCTAGATCTGCTCCCATTGCTACTATAGATCGACTTAGCCAAAACCCTGCTGCATACCACCTCTAACGGCCTTAGGTATCCATAGGGCTCAAATATACTTCCTCCTGTTTTAGGGAACCCCAGGTAGGTGCTTCATGGCCGTCACCTTAATATGTATCCTAATGTTGGGAACAAACCGCTATCTGTAGCTCTCCTCCCTTGGTCTTTCCTTGTAAAAGTGGCTGAGCTCTGTTTCTTGGTGTCCAGTTGATCCCTGAGACAGCAGTCCCATTATCATCATTGTCATCAGTGTAGCTGGCATCCACCTTAGTAGTTCACCGAGCACACCACAGCCTCAGAGGCAGCTGAGAAGCGGAAAGTTTTCATGATAACCCCTATTTCTACATGGGACTTTTGATAGTGCAAGAACCAGAACCCCATTCAAGCTAGTTTGAGTGAAGAGGACTTATAATCCATTTAAAGCTCCATGTAGCTGAGCAAGGAAAGCAACAAGAAAATCCTGGCACATTAAACTTTGGATTCTAACATCTAGAGCTGTAGTTGACTCTGAATTCAAGGTGACTCTGGTTTCTAAGAAGCACTGGTCCCTCTAACTCAGGGGTATCAAGTGCAAATAACCTACATGTAATGTGATACCTACAGGTGACATAAAAGTGTGACTAGCCAGGTAGAGCGGAGTAAGGCATGGTGGAGCTGGTAGCTAGGAGAACACTTGCCCCATGTAGACAGGCAGTTGTACCCCAACTCCATCTGATGGTAGCTACTCAGACCTTGTATTGATTTTAAAAGAAAAATCTGGCTTTTAAAAGAAAATCCAGAAAGCCATTTATACAAAATCTCCCATATTCTAAAGATTGGTAACAGAGTCACAAAATGCAAAGCATATTGTATGCTGAATAAAACAAGCCCTCTTCTATGACTGCCAGTCATGCATCTTTTCAAATGATTCACCATTGACCTGACTTGTTTATCAACTGGTGAATTCTTTTTTTAGTTCCTATTCAAGCTCTTAGGAACAGAAAATGATTTGCCCTGACTCATCTTTCTGGATCAGATCAGGCCAGACCATGATTGGCTGCTTTAGTCCAGGTGCCTGCTCCCACCTCTTTCCACAGCCTGGTCAACTGGCAAGAGGGGAGAGGGGATAAAATGTGGTCTCCATCATCAGAGATGATGAGACAGGCCAGATCCCCCTTATGCAGGCTACAAGCAGTTGGGTGGACCCAACAAACACAGCCAGTATTATCTTAACCCCCAAACAACCCCTATCAGGCTTCTCCAAAGCCTTCTCTGTTTCCAAAGAAACAGAATTTCTATCTATCCATCTAACCATGGAAAGAGACAGACAGACAGACAGACAAGAGATGTTTATTTTAAGGAATTGGCTTTTACAGTTATGGAGCTTGGCAAGTTCAAATTCATAGGCAGGTCAGCAGACGGGAATTTCAGGCTGCAGTTGATAATATAATCTCAAGACAATTTCTTCTCCAGGAAACCTCACTTTTTACTTTAACATTTTCAACTACTTGGATGAGGCCCACATACATTTTTAAAAGCAACTTCTTGACTTAAAGTTTATTGATTCTAGAAGTCACCCACACAATTCACCTTCATGGAAACACATAGATTGGTGTTTGATGAAATGCATGGAGACTGTAATATAGACAAGCTGATATGAAAAAACAGCCATCACTCAGCGCCTGAGATAAATACAGCATCTCCTTTTCACAGAGGTGAAGACCCAACTTCAGAGGGGTAAGGAGCAACCTGATGGTGGTTGGGAGGAAGGTATATCACAGCCATGTTCTGCTCTTAGCTTGTGGGCTCCAAAATCTACCCCTCAATGCCAAATCCTCATGCCTCTCACTTAGGCAGAAGTCTGCATGAGTCTGAGGAGGTTCTGTGGATTTGCTACTTCCCAAGAAGTACTCTCTGAGAAAGTTCTTTCCTCTGTGATATCATCTGCTTCTCCTTTTTTCTTTTGCCCAGGATTCCTTGCATTTATTCTAGTCTCCATATCATGCTTATACAAAGTCTTCCTTGTCAACTAATAAAACTGATAAAGATTATTTAAATTGCTTTCTTCCCCATTGATTTTTTTTAAAAAGCTTGAAAAACTTTCTCTCCATAATGTAGGAGAAAGAACGAATGAAAGACAGCTTCTCAAGCTGCTTTTCAAAGGGAAGAGGCAAAGAAAGCCTGAGATGGGCATAATTACGCTAAAGAGATTTCCACCAAGAGAAAAATCACAGCTTCCCAGAGAACTCACTTATGTATTTAATCGGCCTGCTAGAGTATCTTCTCCAGAAAAAAAGATTTTGAGTGGCTCTGAAAATGGGATCTACAGTTTAGAGCCATTTGTGTTAGTAATGAGGTAGTAATGATGCTGCTGTTTTAACACAATGTGCCTTGCGCTCTGTGGTTGAAAGGCACTGACGCAGTCTGCAGGCTTGCTTCCTCTCACTCCAGGATGACTCTCATCCCAGGGTCCCTTCTGAGTTCCCACTGGCCATGATAAAAAAAAGTATTGATGCTTTGGGGATGTGGAGGAAGGTACACTCTTCAAGTAACAACTCTTAGAGTGTAGGAGTTAGAAGGACCCTCCACCTAACTCTGTCATTATAGACAGGGAAACTGGGCCCAGAAAAGCGATCTACCACCATGTTCAGTGTGGGAGCCGCACCTTAGGAGGACTAGTCTTTTTTGCCTGTAAAAAAAAAAAAAAAAAGTACTACTTTGGGCTAACAGAGAGGACCCTGCATTCAGTCTCCAGGGGCAAAGAGTGAACTCCATAAAAAGGACATCTCTGTGTTTATTCAGTCTCCTGTTATCTTTGGCATGACTTTGCATGCCAATCCTTAACCCTTTGCAAAGCTCTTGACTAGTGTCTCCACTGTGGATTAGGGAAAGGCAAGGGCAAGGTTGGAGGAGCAGGAAATGTAGAAAGATCCTGTAGCATACAGAAGGAGATGAGCTGGAGCAGAAGACAGAGGGAGAAATGGTGGGGGCCGGGGAGACACCAACACAACAGCACTTTTGACAGATTTTCCTTATTTGTCTTTGGAGGGGATTTCAGATCATTCAAGATGGACTCAAGTGGTCACCAAGGCAACAGTGTTACAGTCATCACTGCCATGGAAACCCTTTCTGTGGGATAATATAAATATTTTCCTTTAAGAATGAGATGGGGAGTTGAGTGGGTGACAAGTTATTTTGTAAGGCTTGCAGGCTGTGTCCAGAGTCTGCACTGGGAGGAAGGAGGGGACTAAATTAGCTCTGCTTCTATGCAGTTCACAGAACACGCTGTTTTTATTTGCTTGTTTTTAGATTTGAAAGCTAAAATAAAATTGGGGTGAGGGGCAATATAGCAACCAAAGTAGTCCATGTTTCTGAAATGGAGAGAGGTAAGCATGTCCCATTTTCTCTTGTTTTCCTCAGGGCAATGTATGTGTAGACTGGATTCTCAGAGGAAGCAGTGAAGGCATTTTAAAGAATTTCCAAAGTCCCCTCTTTCTCCTCATACTTCCTCCAGTGGAGGATGAGGATTTAAGAAAGCACAAGAGTTCCAGAGATTTCTGGGGAGGAATAGTTCAGGTGGTGACCAAGGAGTAGTTCAGGTCGGGACCATGGGAGTTCATTCATTATTTCAGAAGTTAGACCACCAGAAACCATGCTTATGCTTATCAGCGTGGGTCCCCACTTTCACAGTATATTATGGCTACACTGTCCTTGCTTCTTCGGAAGAAATACCTGACACCTAGGTGGGAAGAGAGGACCAGATGTCTTCCAAGCTACCTTCCAATGCTAGATTCTAGGGTTCCCTGGATACCACTCTCAACCTTCATGCTTCTGAGTCAATACTTCTATTTTGAAAGATGTTCCAAGTCTGTTGCTTTAATTGAGTGGCAAAATGAGTCCCCAGGGCAGCGCCATGGGTGGGCAAGGGGATCTGATCACTGCTGCTGCGCCACTGGGCCTGTATTCTTTCTCACAGGGCCTGGCTCACTGCTGTTAGGGCCTCCGCCTGGCTTTTCTCCAGGTGGTTTCTATTGTGGGAGTTTTGCTGGCTTAAGTCACTGGTCGGGAGGTTTTGATGAAACAGGCTCACAGAAGGCACAGCCAGACTGTCCCGATGACAGGCCTGAAAGCAGCCAGCATCCTCACACTTGAAAGCTTGCCCACTGGCCTGCACTTCCTTTCCCTGGTGGTGGGAGGAATATGATGGTTCTCTAATCAGAGAACATTCTGCTGAGGTCTGGCCCTCAGCCTGACCTTGCAGCTCTGCTCCAGAGAAGGGCAGTGGGGAGGGGGTTTTTACATGGTAGTTTAGTGGGAATAAGATGATACTGGCCTGGAGACTGAGATGATTCAGAACTGTCATTTCAGTTTATCTCCAGCTCCTGGGGGCAGGGGAACAAACCCTCAGTCACCTGCTGCTGGTGAGAACTTCAATTCCTCTCAGCCCTGGTACTCCAGTCTTTAGTGGAGGAAGTAGCAAAATTGATGAAATGATTCTTGTTTAGAAATGGGCATGTGTGCTTATTTAACAATTCTAGAATGCCAAGGGACAATTCTCATAGTAAGAGTGGGGGGTGTTAGAATATATAAAAGAAAGACTACTTTCTTTATCACAGGATAAAACAAAGGAACATGTCTGCTCCAAGATAAGACCAGTTACAATTTTGTTTTAAAGAATTACCAGGTAGGTTCATGGATGATGAAGTCTTGACAAGTTTCTTTTTCCTTCACCATGATAATAACTTCTGCTATTTCAGCTTACATAATTAAAAAAGGCTTTTTGGAAACTTCTGAAGAATATATAGATATATAAGAAAGAAAATTTTTTAATTGTTTAAAAATCCCATCACCCTGGGATGTTCCCATTAAGCATCTGTTGACAATATTTTGAATATACATATTGTACTCATGTATCATTTGACATAAATGAGACTGTTTCGTGCATGCTGTTTTTATTTGGGTGTTTTTTTTTTTTTAATGCAACAAGTTGTTTCTTTTCTGCATGCCTCTTCACCCACATCCACTCTTCTTCCCACTCTACGCAATCACTGTGTTCTACATCCTCTGCATCCTCTGAAAGAGGTCAAAGAAGAGAAGGTTTTAAAAAAATGTCTAGAAAGTTCTCCAAGTCTTCCCATACAGATTTGACTCTTTTATTTTATTAGTTTTGTCCCTGATCATTTTTAGTTTTCTAATTTTCTTTTTTCCTATGATTTAGATTTTAGCTGTGGCTTTATTGTCTGCTTAGAGAAATGTCATCAAGTATATGGCCCTTATATTACCCATGAACTCTTGATGCTTTATTAAACAGGTTCTAAGAAATGGAACTTTTGGATAATATGTGGATGCTTTGAAGTATAATAAAGTTGATCTCCAAAAATGTTGCTACCACATTTAACATTTATCACACATTTATAGCGAAAGACTGGGGTGAACTTTCCCTCCAACAGTCTGATTAGTAGTAGTCATTCTCTCTCTCTTCAGTATTTTGTCTCTCCGGTGAGGTGTAGAGATACCTCATAATTTTTCAATGTTGCATTTCTTTGACATATAGGGATGCCAGTGACCATGTATATATAAGCAACCTTGCATGCCTGTGCATTTTCTACTTGGAAACTTGGTCTTTTCTTCTTTATACATTTTAAGAACTTTATATTTGAAACAACCTTAAGCTTAGAGAAGATAGGCACCTGCTATCACTGATAATGTCAACTTGATCTCTTGGCTAAGGTGGTGTCTGCCAGGTTACACACTAAAATTACTATTTCACACAAATTCAGTGTTTCTCTGTACCTTGCCTGAGTCACGGTGCCCAGATGTCAAGGCAAATCAAAACATTGTCACTAACACATGAGAAATCTCTGCCAGTCACAGTCAGCAATGATCTTGCAGCATCTGCTAGCTTCTCTGTTCACGGCTGTAGTAACTGTTGATACTTTTGAGTGCTTACTGTGTGCCATGGTGAGCCTATGTTGCCTTTTGTTGCTGCTGTTCCTTGATTTCAAATCTGTGTCAATTTTAGCAGTGTTGATTTGTTAATATTCATTCTTTCAAAGTAACACATGTTTGTAAGACCTATATTGAAAAACATCAGTCTTTTACCCATTCTTTCCAACTTTCCCATCGCTCATTCTTACTCTTTAGAGTCAGATCTCTTTTAGACAGCTCTTTAGAATTTACCACCAATTCTTCTCTTATTCTCAACCAGTTTTAGCCATTTCCTACCAACTTCCGAATCGAGTAGATAAGAATTTAGCTCTCATATAACAACATTCTTTCCCATTTTCCCTTCTCTATCTTCCAAACATAGTCACAGCACAATGGTGAAATGGATACTTCATATATTATTATTTTGACCATGAAAATATCTTTGACAGTTGAGTCAAGAAATAAATTAAGATACATTTCTTATGTGGTCTTTGGTTTTTCCTGAAGATTATAATTACTTTTATATTTGCCTGTTTTTCTACGGTCTACTCTCCTCCCCATTGTTCCATCATCCCTTCTTCCAATTGATTAAAATTGTCATATACTTAATCACATTATTCCATTAATTTTTTTCTTGGAGACTGTTCTGACTGGTCCTTTATCATAACATCATATTTTTATCTTATAATGTAACATAACTCTTAATACTGCTATTGTTTATTTCCCTTGATCTCCTTTGTTTAACTCCCATTGGAAACATCCCTCAAAGAGCATAGCCTTGGCTCTCTATTCTTTTTAAGGTAAGGCACTGAAAAGTACCAGAAAGTTCTATATTTGTTGATAGGTATCATCATCTGTTTGACTTTTCTTTAGGATTTTCAAACACCAAACCAGAATTTTCACAAGCTTGATGTAATTAATAGTTTTCTGGCTATGTGAGATGGGGAGAGGGCTTGAAATCCCAACACACTATACTCAGACTTTCAAAAAATGGTTCTTTTTTTCATACCAGAACTTCATCCCTTTTTTTTCAATGAAGTCTGGTCCAAAGCCTGAGCTTCTCAGAAGTCTATGGGTTCAACTTTATGGCAGAATTTTCTAGGATAGACCTTTAAGCTAAAAATTGCTATTTTCTACTAAGTCAATGATCTTTTCATGCTCTGTTTTTCATGTTACAAAACTTCATTTAAATATTTTGTCTGCTATTGCACTCCTTTTCTCTGTGTTCTTGGGCCAATTTTTATTTCTTTACTGTCATTTTGGCAAAATTATGGTAAAGCAAAGAAATGAACACTGTGACCAATCAGCATTTAAAACTAAAATTCATCATATGCATTCTAAAACACACCGAGTCTCTAAAAAGGAAGCAATTAAGGACTTGATTTCTTTCTCCCAGAAAGCTCTTTGCCTCCTACACAAATTTGTCTATTTACTTCTTGGGGAAATAAATTCTGTAGACCAAGAACTATGAGTGGGTAGGCATTAGCAACCAAAAGACATCTCCTATTTATTGACAAATGGAAAAGGCTGGGAAGGGAAGAGGGAGAGGAAACAAGATGTTAAAAAGCAATGGAAAGAAGAGAGCCAAGGAAGCAAGGAGAAATCAGACATAAGAGATAAGAGGAACCAAGAGTTCAGTTCTACCTTTAATCCTTAACTCCTCTTACTTTCCATTGTTAACTTCACTATCTTCATTTGTACTTATATTGTCTTGCACCTGGACTGTTGCAAAGGCCTCTCAACAGGTATATCTTCTTTCACTCTGGCTCCCATACATCCATGCCCACTATGGTCAGCCCCCTATTAAAATTCTTTATTGGCTCTTATTGCCCTCAGGATGAAGTTCAAGTTCCTCTCAAGACATGTAAAGCTTTCCTCTCTCTCTCTCACTCTCTGTCTCTCTCTCTTTCTCTCTCTCTCTCACTCTCTCTCTCTGTCCCTTCCTTCTTATTATAAACTCTTGATAGTTTTTTCATACCCAGTTCTAATTACATTCTCGATTCAGCCTGAATTTTCCTTGTCCAGTTAATGTCTGCCCATTCTCTAATGTGCTCAGACATTGCTCACTGCCTTCAGTAAGTCCTTCAGGAAGTCCCACTACCACGTCTATCTCTGGTTGGGTGCTCTGCATTGTAACAAGCACAGCCTCCAGATCCAGTGTGTATTGTGTGTGTATGTATTTAGTTTTCTGTTCACTATGTGCTTTCTAGTCTACGGGGGTCTCAAGAACGAAAATAGCATCTTAGTTTTTCAGTCTCTATCAACTGACAAAGCACCTGACACATACAAGTCAGTATTGAACAAATGAATGAATTTTATAAGGAGTTATCTGGATGGGGTGACTGAAAATTGTTTTTCATCAAGGGGCTTGTCTGGTGATAAATGCTTGCCCCAGTCTGGGGAGAGGGAGGGTTCCCATAGCACTAACCATGAAGAACTTTGCTGGAACAAAGTATTTTCATATCCAAAGTTAGTTTTTAATGAACTAAAGACTTAAGAAAGAGGATGAGCCATAAAAGTATTAAAGAATTTTAGTGAGAATTTTGTATTATAATGTGGAGAATATATTTTTTCTATACATGAAATAATGTCTAGACAACTTAAAATTCTAATGGTCACCTACATATTAAAAACAAAAAAACAAAAACTCCAAGTGATCCGTGTTAGGCTGAAGGTGGGAGCTGAGGTCTTTTCGAACTGAGCAGATCCTTGGAGAAGAGATCCAACTCACCCCCGCCATGGCCTCGGCTGCTGGAAGAGATGGAGGGGACAAGGGTGAGTCCTATGCCACCGGGACCTCAGGGTCTCAGAAACCCTGGGTCCAAAGATCTCAGGCTGGGGAAGCTGGCCTCTGTTTCCATGTGGACAAGGGGTGGACCTGGCACCTCTGCTGGGAGGGTTAGGGGGTGTGTGCCCTCTGGTTAACTCCAGTCTCAATCAGACCTGCACCAGGAATGAAAAATCCAGTCTCTCCAGCTACAGACATAATAGAGAGGAAAGGAAGTAATCATGGTCTTGAATACAACTCATGCAATCACCACCTGAGTGGGACATACAGCATGTCAGGAACCACTGAGGTGAAACCAGTCACTGAGATTACCTGTCAGATTTCTACTTGCATCCTGTCTGGCACTGGGGAATCAATCCCAGGACAAACAATAATGTGGAATGTGAAAGAGGCTCCCCCTTTACCAATCAATAGGGGAAGAAAACCAGAACATTTGGCTGTGGCCCCATTGTGGAACTGCTAACAGGATAGCGGAGAGGAGCTGGACCAACTACCTGGGGAAGTCTGTCCCAGCAGGGAACCTCTCCACCACCAGTGGACCAGCAGCTGGGAGTTGGATTCCCAAACCCAGATTACCAGAAGTGTATGGCACAGAATCAGCAACAGGAGATAGACACCAGAAAGAATCCTGGAGAAGTGCACCACATCTGCCTTGTAAGTCCCAACATGCTTGGCCTGACTATCTGCCTCAGCTACTCCTAGAGATCTGAACAGCCTCATCTGTTGCTGTCTAGGAGTACAAGTTTGTACCCAGGTACAAAAAAAAGAAAAGACCAGTGGGTCAAACATGGACCAACAGGTTGCAGCAAGTGGGGTTGGAGTGACCGGGGTGGGGGGAGGGGATGGGGAAAAGGTGGGAGGGGGTGGAGAACAAGGGGTACAATACAACCATCTAAATGTAACCAATACTGTATGATAATTACAAAATAAAAAATTTAAAAATAAATAAAATAAAATAAATTTTAAAACTCCATTAAAAATACCATGGGCAAAGTCAAAAGATGAAAAAATAATTAAAAAGGTACATCACAGAAGACTTATTATATATAGAATCACTATAATGAAAAGACCTATACTTTAACAGAAAAAGGGACAAAAGTTATGAACTGATAACTCACAGAAAAGGAAATGTAAAGGATATTTAGGTGATATGAAAGATGCTCCACTTTATTTACAATTAGAAAAATATTTATAAAAACGTTTAAAGAAAATCAATACATAAATTGGCAAAGAATTGATTTGGCAACAACGTGATGAAATAAGCATTCTCACACAATACCGGTAGGGATGTAAATTTAAACACTTTTTTTTTAAGGAGGCAATTTGCCATTGCCTATTAAAACTGAAAATTCTAGCTCTGGCTTTTGTTCTGACACCTTTAGGCACACCTTAGCTAAGGTAGGAATATAAATTTAGATGTATTAGAATATTATATTCACTAACAAATATTGAGTGCATGTTGTGTACAAGACACTGTGCTCTGTGCTAGAGAAATAACAGAGTTAACAAGGTGAGGTGTCTGCTCTCAAGAAAATTAGGATCTATTGAGAAACTGAGACAAGGGTTAAATAATTGTGTATCTTAGTGAGGGTTAGGGATTTGCATGAGAGTCTACCCAAAAGGAAACTGATAAACATCCTAAATAGCGTCACTGAGAGTTGCATTTAGGGAGCCACATTTGGGCAGAGACAAAGCAAGCAACCAAGACATGGTAGTCACTTATGGTAATCTGACATAACCATTATGGATTTAAGTAACACCCACTTTTATTGTCTACCTTTTCAACCTTGTCAGAAATTCATTAGTTTATAGAAGGAAGAAAGGAACGGAGGGAGCAAAGGAAGAAGGGATATTTCATTTTGAGCTTCAATTTAATTATCTGTGAAATGGGAATAAAAACACCCTTTGGGGTTATCATGAAAGTGAAATAAAATAACAAGTGGGTCTCTACCAAGAAGGATCAGTACAAAAAGAATCACTTGTTTACCAAGTCATCTGAGATAGGAAAATTGATAAATAATTGAGAATTAATCCTATCCTTAGACAAAAACACTTTCAAATCATTCCAAACAGTGAAGAACTTTTTTTCCTTTAACATCTAAAGAAAAAGCACAAATCTTTTTTTGATAACTCAATTCAGGCATTAGTAGTAAATTAATTCTCGGTGTGATAGAATAAAGCAATTTAAGAGCTATAAGTTCAGAAAATAATAGGTCAAAAGGAACAAGTCCAAAGACTCGGATGAGATAAATCTATTGATAAAAGGAGTCATACTTTTCCTATGCTGACTATTTTTCTTCATAGTGAACCAAAATACACTGCCTAACATTTTTTCCTTTGTTAAGAATATTCTAATAAACTGCCATGCATCTAGGCACTAGCATAATGAAAATAAATGTCATACATGCATTCTGCCCTCAAAGACCTTAAAATACTGGATAATAAGACGCAGACATGGGGACAATCAGGAATCAGTTCCATTGATGGGTAATTAAGTGTTTCTTACATGGCATGGAAAAATCTTTCTAGAACTTTCATCTTCTCCAGATAGAAAAACTCTGATTCATAATATCAAGTATCATATGGTCAGACTATTTCCCCAAAATATTCTCAGACAAATTTCTAAAATATCAGGCGATATCCTGGAAGTTCAGGGCCAGCTAGGGCCATTTTTATGGAATAATTTAGAATCTACAATGCAACAAGTTCAGTTTTCATGGTTTGTGACTGAATGGGTTTAATGTTTTTTAGAACTTGTCTTCTTCAGAGGTAATCCAGGTATCTGGCATATTGTAGTCTATTTCCTAAATATTTTCCAGGAAAAAATATACTATAGTCCCGAGAACTTCCAATTCACAAGCTCTTCCTTGAAGGACAGGAATAAGGAGAGGGGAAAGGGCAATTCAGAGGCTGCAGTTCACAGAGGGCTTAGAGGAAGTGAGGACCAGGTGGAGACACTGTGTCACGGATTCATGCTTACAGTCAAAAACTGCTGCCTCCAACGTACACTGGAATCACCTGAGCAACTTGAAAAAAAACATTGATTCCTGGGTCTCAACTAAGATCATTTAACACAAGTCTCCAGGCAGAATACCTAGGTATCAACGTTTCTTTTTTTTTTTATCACATGCACACACACCATCACACACACATACACACACACACACACAGTGCACATTGTTATATACCCTGAGGTTCTCCTAACCACCATTTGATTTGTTCATCTCTTTCCTGATTTTACCACTCCCCCCTACTTTAGTTCTGTTGTCAGTTTGTTAGTATTAACTTTTTCTTGTCCTTTTGTTTTTTTCCCCTATACCCCACATATAAATGAGACCATCCAGAATTTCTCCTTTTCTTTCTGGCTTCTTTCTGCTAGCATGATACCTTCTAGCTCCATCCAAGGACACCAGGATTTTAAGTTCCCCAAATATTTCTAACATGGTCCCTAGATTGAGAATCACTGGCATGGACTTTTCCTTTTATTCATTCAGCAAATATTGCTGAGTATCTACCATATGCCAGCCATTTCTTGGGGGTCTGAATGCTGAACTAAGCATATGTAAGTCCCTGGCATCATGAAACTTACTTCTGGAACTGCATCATCAACTGCTTAGACATATCACAACCTTTAGAAGGAAGCAAGACCTCCTCAGCCAGATCCAGACACATTCATATCACCCTCCAGTTAGTGCAAATAGGCCTCATGGTCCCTATATCACCAGGTGGCCAGGACTGGGAGGGAGATAAAGAAGGTGAGAGGAGCAGCAGAGAGGAGAATGAGGGGCCAAGGATGACGCCAGACACATGGTAAATGCTGAGTTATTTGTACTTACTTTTTTTCAATATTATTTATTTTGTTCTTTAGATCACAACCTCTGTAAATGGTTTTTGGGATACCTCCCCCTCCCTCCTCCCTCTGGTGCCCCTTCCATTCTCTCAAACCCCACTCTTTTTTGTTTACTAGTTGTGCTAAATCCAATGGTCTCTTTCTTTCCTATGGCAGTGTTCTTTCACTGGGTGAGGGACTGTGTTGTTGGAACCAGGTGGACCTTGCTGGTAGGTTTTCTTATTACATGAAAGAAGGGAGTCATCAGGTCTTGGGAAATCATTCCAGAGGGAAGCTAACAATCACATTTGAAATAAAAATCTTTGAAGAATTTTTCAGGCAGGAAAAAGGAAAAGAAAGTTTGAGAAAGGAAGGAAAAATATGTAATAACTGTCTCCCTCCACCAGTTGGTTGGTTTTGGAAACTTTGCACCTTAAAGTAGGTGCTTTCACACCCTCTGAGGACCCATGGTGCCACCAGCAGATGAGGAAACAGCAGGGAGTGGGGCCAAGGGAATAACAAAGGATGCAGATATTTGACAAGGTTAGAGAGGAGAAAGGAAGGGCGGAATCCCAGGGAAAACTCCATGGAGAGGTGTGAAGTCATCTTGTTGTTTTGGAAAATGCAAATATGAGATTTGAGAGGGGATCTTAGAGATTGTTTATCCCAGTCCTCTGTGATAAGCATATTCCTGCCTGGAAGAGAGATTTCGGGGTTTCACACAGAGCTACTGCAAAGTCTGTGAGCAAAGAGTCCCGGGGCTCCCTGTGACTCCTCTTCAGATGCGGAGAAACAGAGCTGGAGGAAAATGTTAAATTCCAGAAACTGGGTACACCTTGGTGACCTGCTTTTACCTGCTCTCATGCGCCTGGTTTATATTGCTGCTCCTCCTATGGCAGATGGGGGCACAGGTCCACTGAGTGAGGTGGGCCAAGTCTCGGTCCAACAATCTGCTGCCTTGGAAGCTCCAAACACCCTTGGCAGTCACTGTCCCTGCATCCCAACCCAACAAATGAAAAAAATCCCTACATTTTTCAAAGGAAATTCTTGTCCTGCTGGTAGGAGGCTGTCTCACTCAGACTCTCCTCTTAGAAAAATTCACAAGGAAGTATCATTTGCTTCCATCTAAAAGAGGAAGACAACTACATCCAGGTCCTTCCTAGATGTCCGGAAGGTTGTGGAACTTGGGTTGTGGCTTTGTGATGTGACCTGCTTCATGCCTGCCTGATCCCAGAGTAACCTCAGGGGAGTGGGAGCCCTCCCACACCACTGATCCCATTCTATTCCATGGACATTTACTATGCTAGGAGCTGAAGAAATAAATTAATTTTAAAATGCTAAAAAATTGAATAAATTAAAAATTAAAAGTGTTTTTAAGAATCATAATTTATCAGGGAGATATTTATATTTATATATATAATTACATATAGTTTATATATGTTTATATTCTCATATATGCATAAGATAAGCTCAGTTGAGTCACTTTTTTTCCATAGGGAGTAGTTTTCTCTTCTGTCCTGACAGCCCATTATCTAGTTCCCCAACTCTCCAACCATACAATTCCCATCTGACCCTGGGTTTCTGTGGAGACTCCATAATGATATCTTGGTGTAATGCCCTGGGGTCCATGTGAAGGTTGCAAAAAAGCAGACTGATTTTGACCATCTTTCCTGTGAGTGTGATCCACATTAGGTTTAATTGGCCTATTTTCAATTGAAGTCAAATTGGGAAATTTGGAAGTTTCATGTAACAACATTGATCTTTAGATTCTCTTAAAAATAAGGGAACTCTGGTAACATTGGAACTTTATCAACAACAACAGACTAGGCAGGAAGCCACTGTCATCAGGATGAAGCCATCAGTTCATTCACCAAACAGAACTGCCTGGAATGCAAGCCGGGTGCTTAGGATTTGGCAGAATGAACCCTGGAGCCCATTTCATATATGTCTTCTGACCAGGAACTTCATGATCCTTTAAAGCTCACTAGTCTTTCATTCTGAGTTCCTGCTTCTCTGTCCCTGCCTGAGTGTCAGGAGACCTCCCATCCACCTTCTTTGATGATCACCAGGCAAAGACTGGAGGGGTCATGATTTGTTTTGTTTTTAAAATAGAGCCTGCAATTTTGATGCATTATGTGGTTTATAGATGGCTCACCTACTAGCTGGTGAATAATACTTCCTCCTTCCTGCCATCCAATTCTTGATACACAATAAAAACTTATTTTGAGTGTTGAGTCTTTGGCCTCATATACTGTAACACCTTTAAATAGACAGGGGCTCTTTAGTTGATTCCCTCTCTATTACTCACTCACTACAATCTCCTCAGCACTGGTTGCCAGCTATTCTATATCCTTGTAATGTAAACCATTGCAAACAGTATTTTGTTTTTATTCATATTCTCATGCTTCTGGTACAGGTGGTACTCTAAAAGCCAGACTGAGTGGCCCAGGTACATCAAAGACCCAAGACATTTTTTTTTTTGGTGAAATGAAAGCTATTTTTATATGTCTAATATGCTAAGTATATCTTAGTTAATTATTTTAAATCTTACCTAATTCAGTCATTCACATAATCCACTCAACCCTTCTGGACATTTACATTTGCTCTCACAGTAACAGCCTCTTATGGACAATACACAAGCAGTACTGCCATTCTGCTCTTCCTAATCATAAGCAGGGGAGGAGTGGATGAAGCTTAGAACAATAAGCTTCCACTTCACAAAGCACTGCTGCAACTAGAGAGAGTGGCGGTGCACCCTGTGGGACACTGAGAGTACCCCAGGTTTTGAACCATTTTTCTGACCTGGAATACTAGCTCTGCTACTTACTGTAGGGATTTCAACAATTTTCTGGCTCAGCCCCAGTCTTCTCACCTGAAAATGGGATGATATCACCTTCTGTTGGTTTAATGTGTAGACTAGACATAACATGAAAAGTGGAGTGGGGAAGGTTAAGTGTGGCCGTTGCACACTTCATAGCTGAATTGACTGTGAAGGCTCAGTCTCAAGCCAAGAACCATGCGTGAAGACCTCTCTGTACAATGCTTTATTTAAATGCTGTGGGGGAAGGTGCCTACACTTTTTAGTGCTTGCAATGGTTTGGGGTCCAAAGAAATTTTTGAAAAATCTTTAAAGTGTCTTGCAAAGAGATTTAATTCATGCTAAAGAGATTGAGAGGAAACTTATGCTTTCTCCTGCTTATTTTTCTAGTATTTAATCTTCAGGCACAGGGGACCTGCAAGCATTCCAGCTCTCAATGTTACTGCAAGAGCAGGGAGACAATGCAGGCCTGTGGAGTTCTTCAATTTCATAGTCACAAAAGCCTTACTAGAGTGATTCTAAAACTTAAGTGCATGTTCAAATTGGTATGAACAGGTATTAAAGATGCATATTTTCAGGATATGCCTGAACCTACTGAGTTAGAATTTTGGAGGTATCTGGGGGTATCTGATGCTAGTGGCCCTCAGCTGCATTTCGAATAACTCCCTCTTCTCCTCCCCTAACTTCAAACCTTCCTTACATCTTCTATATAAGGTCTTTACCCCAAAGTCACATAAGGCCAGCAGGAACTGATTTAAAGCTACCCACACCTAGCATTGGACAGCTTTGGTTGAAGGGGGTCTCCTGCTACTTACATACATTATTGTTTTTTGTTTGCTCTTTCTTTTTTTAAACTGGTGTTTCTTTTCCTAGAGGATGGACATCCAAATACCCAAAAGTAAGATCACATCTGCAACCCTCTCCTTCCTAGACATCGAGAGCCTGTGGTTACAAATGGAGTCCCAGCAGAGATTCTCATGCAATTGTACTGGTTCTTGCCTCTTTGCAGGGTAAATCCCATATCAACTTGCAAATCATTCTCCATTCCAGTGGGTTCCCGTGGGTTTTGCACCTTTTTGGTCTGATACCCTCAATGCAAAGCAGGAACTTCCTGATTTTAGGAGACCCTCATGCCTGTTGAAGTGTCTACAATGAAGAGTTAGTACTGGTGCCCCAATCAGACAGAACAACTGATCTCCCGGAAGAACATGGTGGTCCATCAGCTGACTGATTTCCCTTCATAGCCATGAGGGCCTGTGTGTCATGCCATCACTGTTCCCCCAAACACAGTGTGGTTGTCCACATCCCTGAGGGCTCCTGAGAAAAAAAGTCCTTCAGCTTTTACTTGAACCTCCTTCTGCAAAGTTCTAAGTCAGATACCTGTGCCAGGGGCTGGGTCACAGTCCAGGAACTGTTGTCTCTTGTTTTTCCAGCCTCCTGCTCTGCTGGGGTACAAACCTCTTTATGTAATTTGTATGGGAAAAAATGATGAGCAAATCAATGTGCAGGGTTCACCTTACTATTAGGTTAAGCATGCCCAGACAGGTCTAAGTTCAGGGAGGGATTCCCCCCCCCCCCATCACATACCTGACCCCTCACACAAGCAGAGGTGCAGACACCTGGGCTTTCCAAAGGGTTTTCTGCTTGGTCTAATGTTCTGCTATCTTAGTCATTTCAGCCTAGGACATGTGTTTTGTAATGAAGGCTGATGGGGTATTGGAGAATGTGAATGTGAGCAAAGGAATGTGAGCAGAGGTTAGTGTGATATGTATGCATATTTTTGTGTCTGTAACCCACTGGGACACGGCAGCAGATGTGCCAACCAGTTGACCTGGCTGCCTGGGGTAGAGTCTGGGCCAAAACTGGTGGTGATGACACTGTCAGTAGCAGCAGAAGTAGCAGGGCTGGCCATGGCATCCAGGCCTAGGAAAAAGGAGGGACTGTGCACAGAGCAGCCCCGCACTACTTGCTGCTGAAAGGCCAGCTTGCAAGGCTGCTTCCAGAAGCCATCACGACAGCATCTGCACAAGTACTAACTCCCTGGCTTGAATGCCAGGATAGGAGCTGCCAAAGCTCAAACAGTAAGCTTGGAGAGTCAATTACTACCAAGTAAAAACATATGCATTGCAGAAAAGCATGTAAAGGACTTACTAGAATTTTTCATAGTTCAGATTCTGGTTTTGGAAAGTGCTGCTACAGCGCAAAACATATATGCACAAACTTGTAGTGGATTATTAAATTTAAAGATTATTGGATTTGATGGAAAAGAATATCATTTTCTTAGGAAACTTTAGGTAAACCAATTTCCAACAAGAAAATTGTAAAATTAATTTTCATTGTACTTGCATTTTTTCAGTGATAAAATGCACAAACGGGTCACTTTCAGTTTCTTACATGAACTTTCACAAGTAACAGGAAATGCCATAGAAAACTTTTAGGTGACATTGCAAAAAAGTACTTAAAATTAGATTCAGACTACATGAAACTGGTTTGTATGAAGAGTTAAATCTTTTCAGAGAAAAAAGAATAATCAGTATTGGAAGTCCTTTTTCTCTTGCATAATTGTTTTATTAGATAACTTCTAAAATAAACAGTGTTGTTGTTGAAAATGGACATTCTTGTCTTGTACCTGATTTTATTTTATTTTATTTTATTTTCAGAGACTAGTTCTCACTATGTTGCCCAGGGTTGTCTCCAACCCGCAGACTCAAGTGATCTCTAGGCTCAGCTTTCGAGGTACCTGGGATTACAGGCACGTGCCACCATGCCCAGCTTGTACCTGATTTTAGTGGAAAAATATTCAGTTTCTTACCATTGAGTATGATGGTAGCTGTGGGTTTACCATATATGGCCTTTATTGTGGTGAATTTTTGTTCCTCTATACATATTTTTTTGGAGATTTCTTAAATCTTAAATAAAAGTTGAATCTTATTACATATATTCTCTGCATACTGATGTGATCATATGATTTTATCTTTTTTCTTCTGATATGATGAACTATGTTGACTGTTTTGTAGATGTTGAACCCTCCTTGAATCCCTGAAATAAATTCCACTTGGTCATGATGTAGATTCACTTTCATATACTGTTGAATTTGGTTTGCTAATATTTTATTGAAAACTTTGTATCCATTTTCATCAAAGACATTGGTCTGCAATTTTATTTTTTTGGTGTGATGTCCTTGTCTGGTTTTGGTGTCAAAGGAATGCTGGCTTCATCAAATGTCTTTGGAAGCATTCCCTCTTCCTCAGTTTTTGGAAGAATTGGAGAACAGATATTCATTTGCCTTTGAAGACTTGTTCTAGCTCACTAGTGAAACATTTAGGTCCTGGGTTTTTGTTTTTTGGGAGACTTGATTACTGCTTCAATTTTCTTGGTTGTAATTGGTCTGTTCAGGCTTTCTATTTATTCCTGATTGAAACTCAGAAGATTTTAGGTTCCCAAGAATTTGTACATTTCTTCTAGGTTATTCATAAAATACATAAAAGAAATTATTGACAAAAATGCCCCAATGTCACTAGCTTCATGGATCTCATTGGGAATATGACTCCAAAAGCAAGGGAACAAAAGCAAAAACAACAAAGGGAACTACATCAAACCAAAGGCTTCTGCACAGTAAAAGTAGCTATCATTAAAATGAAAAGTTACCCTATTAAATAGAAGAAATTATTCCCATATCATATACCTGGCAAGGGGCTAAACTTCACTCTCTATGAGGAACTCATATTACTCAACCAAAAGAAAACAACAAAAAAATTTAATGGGTAGAAGAGTGAAATAGATACTTCTCCATAGAGGACATGCAGGTGGTCAAGAGGCACATAAAAAAGATGATTATCATCATGGAAATGCAAATCAAGGTCACAATGAAACATAGTATCATATCCTAGATAATACCCCACATTAAAAAGACCAGTGTGGCATAAGTGTTGGCAAGAATGTGGAGAAAAATGGATCCTCATACACTGTTTGTGGATATGTAAATTAGTCTAGTCCCTATGGAAAATTATATAGAGGTTTATCAAGTATTGGAAATAGATTTCTCAAATGATCCAGCAATTTCTCTCCTTGGCAACTACCTAAAGAACGCAAAAACAGTAACTTGAAGGACTGTACACAACTCTATGTTCATTGCAACACTGTTAACAATAGCTAGCTAGGTATGAAAACAATTTAAGTGTTCAATAATAGATGAGTGGATTAAGAAGATATTAAAAATATCTAAAAATAAAAAGTACACAATAGAATACTACTCAGTTCTAAAAGGAAATAAATTTTGTCATGTGTGGCACCATGGATGGAACTGGAGAGAATTATGCCAAATGAAATAAGTCAGAAGGAGAAAGACAAATACTGCATGATTTCACTTGTGTGTGGACTATAGGTTAACAAAGGAACAGATAAAACAAAGCCCAGAAATCAGATGTAGAATTGAGGCTACCAGAAAGGGAGATGGAGTTGGGGGAGCAAAGTGGAAAGGGGGCCATATGGGCTGTGAAGGACTGTGGGTATGGTAACATATATCTGAAAATGTGTGAATCTATTCCTCTGAAACATATACAGTGTTGTAAATCAATGTTACCTCAATTAAGAAATATGTCAGAAATTCACTCTAATGTTGCCACAACCTGTTAAATACTCTTAGTAATTCAATAACAGTTGCATTGCCAGACAGTTTATTCTCAAATTCTATTTTTTAAGCCTATAAAGTAGGCTGAAAATTAATTAATTAATTAATTAATTAATTTGTTTATTTACCTCCTCCAAACCACTGGTGTCCATAACTCGTCTCCCTTCCCTCCTCTCATCCACATTTTCCCTTATCCCCTGTAGTAACCATTATCTTCTTTTTTGTCAAGTTCAAACTTTTTATTTCTCCTATTATTTGCATGTAATTACTTTTTAGGTATTTATAGTCCCCAGAGGAGTGAAACCATCCAAAACCTGTCTTTCATTTTTTGACTGATTTCACTCAAGATGATCACCTCAGTTTGATCCATTTTGTCTTAAATACCACTGGTTCATCTTTCTTCACAATTGTGTAATATTCCATCGAACACATGCTTCACAGTTTCTCTATCCATTCATTTGCTGAAGGGCACTTGGCTTAGTTCCCTGATTTGGCAATTATAAATAATGCCACTATATACGTAAGTTCAGATGGAACTTTTTGTATTATAATTTTCATGTTATTTGACTAAGTACGTAATAATGATATTGCTAAGTTAAAAGAAATTTCCTTTCTTATTTTCTTGAGACATCTCCACACTGTTTTCCAGAGGGGCTGTACCATCAGTACAGTGAATGTTCCTTTTGCACTACAATTTTGCCAACATTTGTTAATTCCATTCTCTTTTTTTTTCAGTGATTCCTCAAGATAGTCTCAGAATTTAAGAGATCAGTTATTAGCCTATAATCTTGGATTTGTCAAAAATAGCTTATATTACATTCAGTTATAATTCCTGAAAATGAAATAGCTAAAAGTATATATGTTTATGGAAAAATGTTAAGATTTTTCCATATTTTTCCATATTTCCTGTCAAAATATTACAATAACAAGCTATTATTACTTTCTATAATGTTATAGAACCAAAATATTATTAATTTACAATTTGTAACTTTTTATTGCAACTCATATTGTTATTTATTACCCCTATCATGTCCTGTAAGCGAAATATGTATTTCAAAGGGAAAGTTTGATATTTCAGTACTTTTAATGGCCCTTTTTGTTCTACTTTTGAAAAAAGGATGTCTCAGATTTATTCAGTATGTCCCTCTGATTTTATTTTGACCACTGATAAAAATGGGCTTGCTGGAAGGTGTTACCTAATAAAGTAGAACACAGTGGCTCTGATCATTTAACTTGGCTGGGGCACTTTGCCCTCTCTACTGCTTTTTCTCCTTCTCTCTCCCACATTCATTAACCCAAATACTAATGATACCTCTCAGAACCTTAGCTTTAGTCATCTCCCCCCTATTAGGCATTCTTCTCAGGACGTCTGAACCCAGGAATAGTTTTGGGTAAAATGCCTAAGAGGCCACAGCTCTCTTTCTTCCTGCTTCCCTTATTTAAAGCTTTCCAAAATCAGAGGGCAGGCAGAAGAGGCCGCTGCCACCTGCTGTTCCTCCTTGTTGTAGTCAGGCTATGTCTTCTCCAAGCTGGGGAACCTCTAAACCAAACTGCAAGAAGGGAAAAAGCAAATCAAACACTGAGGTCCTCAAGACTCCATTTCCTTCTGGAAAGCTTCCTGCAGTCCACTCATGCCATGTAGAAGACATGACTCTGGGAAGAGAATTTTATCTTTTTACTGGGTCTCCAAGCTGACTATATACCTCACTCAGGTAACAAGAGCTGCAAGAAGACAGGGAGAAAGCAGAGAGTAAGATTTAATTTTCAGTTCTCTAAGAACTGAAAATTATGCTACCACCTCTTCCAAATATAAATCAAAACACCTGAGTGTGTTTCCAGTCAGAGATCTGGCTCTACCAAGTGACCAGCACCAGAGGTCTCAGATCTCCAAGTTCGGGCTCATTACCCCAACCTACAGGAGCCATATTTCAATCAAAACTGATGAGTTCTCAAGTTTTCACATCATATATGTGTAGGATTCCTGAATCCAATTGTGATGTGAGTGAGTACATGGAGGAGTCTCAATATCAACAAGTAATTCTCATATACCAGCAGGGCGCTTGAGAATACAACTCCATTCTAACAGAGTCTGCCTGGAGATAGCATCTTATTTCACAGATAAAAGGTTCAGTTTCCAAGACCATCTTCTGCTTCAAATTCCAATGCAACATCAGGCTGCAGTGCCAGTGACAAGTAGCTATACATTGGAGGTTTCCCAACCACCTCCTCAGATTGGATGACAGTCACAAGCCCAATTTTTTACCTGCGCTTCTGACATAGTAACTATAAACCATGAACCTCTTCTCGGGCTCAATTAATTTACTAGAAAGTTTACAGAACTTGGAAAACCTGTTTTATTCATTAGATAATCACTTTATTATAAAGGATACTAATGATAAGAATCAAGCCAGATGAAGAGGTTCCCAAGTTACTTCTGTTCTGATAGAGCTTGGGATTTGTCAAGGTGGGACTTGGAAGTACTCTGATTTACCAGCCCAGAAACTCTCCAGAGTTCCTCCATGTGGGGTTTATGAAGGTTTCCTCACATAGGTCTGGGAGATTAGATCATTGATCATTGACAATTGAACTTAATCTCTAATCTCTCATTTCCCAGAGGCCTGGAAGATATCCAACCCTCTAATCATATGACTGGTTCCACTGACAACCAGTCCCATCCTTGGATGCTTCCAAAAAGTGGCCTCATCGACATAACGAGATATCTTTCCACTCTCATACTTAGGCAATTCAAGGTTCTTGGGAAATTTGAGCCAGGAATGGTTGCTGGAGACCAAATATATTATTTCTTATCCATCATAGTACTGCAGTCTAACTCCAGTTTCTAAGCTGGTACCTGGCTAAATCTCAGAACCTATGAGAGCCCTAATTCTTAATGCATCTCTAATCACAGCTCTGCTTCATCCTCTGGTTTCTTTGGACACCTCACCACCCTCTGTTCTTAACTGCCAGTGACAAAATCTGGTATGACTAGTATGACAAAATATCATCTGTTCCCTCCTGATGGCTTTACTGTAAGCTTCACAATCTCCTCAACTGTATGAGTTCTGGTTGATAATCCCTGGAACGATGTTTTTGATATTGGACTTTCCTAAGAAGTTCAGAAAAACTGTCCCCTGAGTCCACTGGACATTGCCCTGCCAGTCTCATATGAGCAGTAGATCTTTATTTTGTAGCCACTCAAACCACTTTGCCATTACAAACACTGTATAGTGAACAGATGGGTTTTTGTAAATCAGACTGCATTGTAAGTGATCCAAAACAAGTCTTCCTCAAAAGGAATCCTGAGAAAGAAGTCTTGCAAAATGAAAAACTTCCCTCATTAATCTAAATATTCCCAAAGATGCATCTTCCTGTATGTTATGTTCTCTGCATGGTCATGAGCTGACTGACTTGAATGTCCCATTCACCGCTCTGTAAAACCCTTTGCAATACTTTATCACTAAAGGGATCTCATCTGAGATCCAGGGTCTGGTTGTGCACACTGTATTCACTTCATTTTGGTGTCTGTGTTTTGAATGTGTCATTGAAAGGTTAACATACTAACATGAACCATGATTTCGCATGAATATTTTGCTTGCTATTGTTGTTTGGCACCAGGAAATTGGAAGTTATGAAGTGACATGAGCTTTTCGTGAGGCCAGTGCTTTGACTCTTCTGCTCCTAGCAGCAACCTGCTTGAGGTCAACACTGTGTACTTTCAGGAAAACAAATCTGAACCTTGAGCACACAAGGAAGTCACATGCTTCCAAGTATGCCTAACTCTACACTTTGCTGTCTTTACAAACTGGTAGGTGGGTCACACGAAGGGGGGCCTACTCACCTCTCACCAAGTGGTCTCTACTTTCCAGCCACCGAGAGGTGCTCTCTATTCTTAAGCTCCAGCCTCTGGGAATCAGGTTTTTGGAAGCTGCCCTAAGCTTAAGGTTAGGTAGCAAGGGAAGACTTAAAGATGTGCCTCTGACGTATAGATGAATCACCAAAGGCCACCCCTTCTCAGAAGCTTATCCTTCTCATTCCTACCTCCTCAATGGAGGTCTGAAGGGGAGAACTAATTTACTCAACAGACATAGCCTCTAACATACTAATTCCAGTTCTGGCCTGCTTCCTTTGGGATCATACCCAACATTTAGGGCAAACAGGACCTTTGGAGCCAGCAGGGGGTAGAGGGAGCCTTCGCTGTGGGTGTGTTCATTTAGACTCTGAGAGAAGGAGCAGAGAGAGAGGACTGAGCAGCTCTCACCTTTTCTTCACCCACGGATTCAGCTTTTCCCTCCTATCTGAGGGCCATCAGAACTATGGGACTAAAACTTTGAAAATAAAAGCTGAGAACATTCATTTCTATAAGTTTTCAAGAAATCACACCCAGCCTCACACCTGAGTCCTCCCATATATCATGACTTTTCTTATAGAATAGCCCTCTTCCACACCTCTATCCCCAATGCAGGTACACACACTCACTCATGCTGACACAAATGCACACATTCACCTATAGTCACACTCACAAACCCATACATTTTTTTATTTATTAAGTTATTTATATATAAATTTCACATCATTGCAATCGCAGGGATTTAGCCCCCCCCCCCCATCTCCCCCTTTTCCCTCCTGCCCATAGTTGTGTGCTTCAGTTTGGTGCTTAGCTTGTTTGATCTTTTCCTCATGGCTTTTGTTTATTTTTTTCATTATATCCCATATATTAGTGAAACCATTTGATTTCTGTCTTTCTCTTTTTGACTTGCTTCTGCTAGTATGATTCCTTCTAAGTACATCCATGTTGTCATAAAGTTGTTGAATTTGTCATTCTTAATTGATGAGTAATATTCCATTGTGTATATATTCCACATTTTTTTCATCCAGTCATCTGTTTTGGGGCACTTAGGTTGCTTTCATGTCCTTGCAATTATAAATAGTGCTGCGGTAAACATCCGAGCACAGGTGTCCCCTTGTACCCACATTGAGGTCTCTTTTGGGTAGATCCCCAAGAGAGCAATTGCTGGGGCAAATGGTAGTTCCATTTTCATTAACTGTCCTCCACACAGCTTTTCATAGAGGTTGGACCAGTTTACATTCCACCAGCAGTGTAAGAGTGTTCCTTTTTCTCCACATCCTCGCCAGTACTTGTTGTTGCCTGTTCTTTGAATGTGGGCCATTCTTACTGGTGTAAGGTGGTAACTCATTGTGTACAAACCCACACATATTCATTCACATGCACATGTACATTCATATACTCATACACAGTCACATACACACTAACAAATGATCATATTCGTATACATTCACACAGGCTCACACTTACATATACTCACACAAGCACACTGTTGGAGAACCTAGATACACAGGCTGCTGAGTTTATTAGAATGGGACATTAAAGGAGCCTGGGCTGAGACATACTATATGGATTTGATAGGGAAAGTTGACCTCTAAGGGAGAGGTGCTGGGGGCAGGTGGGAGGGGATGAAGGGAAAGGAACCAGGTTAATGGAACCTGGTATCCAGAGAATGTGGAACTTGGCAAAGGTGGGGAGGAGGACTGAGTTTGAAACATCACAAGGACCTGGCAACTGGTGGCAGTATCCCAACAGGTGTTAGGAAGGGTAGAAACCCACAGTGGCTACTTTCAAAGGAGGCAGAGGGATAGGGGAGCAAATGCATAAGGAAGGGAACAAACACAAACAAGGCCGCACCAAGGCTAGAGGCATCAGGCAGATTTCCAGAACAAGAGAAACTTAGATGCCCGATATAATCCAACAGTAACCAAGTTGTGACTGCTGGAGTGCCACAGGTGCCCTTGAGTTCCTCAACCCACCCTTCCTCACCAAAGTCACAGGCCTGCAGCTTGGCACCAGGGCTGAGCTTGTATGGGGGTGGGTGAGAGAGGCAGATTATTAGGCTGCTTTGGGACAGCAGAGTTTCATGCATGTCACCTGCATAATCTGACTTTGGGTGTAAAACTGATATGCTTACAGCAGTGGTTCTCAGCATCTGTGACACATTATAATCACCCTGGGGGGCCGGGCACGGTGGCTCATGCTTGTAAGCTTCAGCCTATGAAGCGGAAGGGGCTAGGGATAGCGGTTCGAGTCCCGCCTGGGGCCCGTAGCGAGACCTAGTTCCAAAAAAATAGCTGGGCGTGGTGGTGCGTGCCTGTAATCCCAGCAACCTGGGAAGCTGAAGCTGGGAATTGCTTGAGTCTGTGGTAACCCGGGCAACAAGAGCCTGCGGTTCCACGGGCAAAAATAGCAAGACCTAGTCTCAAAAAAAAAATAATAATAATAATCACCCCTGGGGACCACAAATATATCAGTACCTGGGCAATTTCTCTCCCCTACCCCGCTCACCCCTGCAACAATTTAATGAGAACCTATGATTTTCTGGGAGATTCCCATGTCAGTCAAGGGTGAAAGCTACCCACATACAGGCAAGAGTTCAAGTCTCAATGTCCACTAAAGGTATGCAGTTCAACAGCTGCAGTCAACTCGTGCTTGTATGCATTTGAGACAAACCAATTTGAATTAAGATGTATTGGAAGCCTAAACTTATACACTGGATGTTTGAAGACAGTACGAAAAATATCTCATTAATATTAATATACAAATTAAGATGATATATTGTATATATTGGGTTAGACAGAATATATTATTCAAATGAATTTCACCTGTTTGTTTTCATATGCCCTAAAGTGGCTGCTAGAAAATTCACATCTCCACGTGTGATTTGCACTGTATTTCTATCCATCACTGCTTCACTAGAGCTTCTTTCAGTTGTGATTCACGAACTGCATAACTGAAATTGCTTTCCCAACATTGCTGCTGCAGATGGTAATGGACTTTCAGAAAAAGCACTTGTCAGTTTTTAATTAAGTATTTCTTTGTGCCTTTACTTGCTTAGGGTCTAATTCCCTCAGTGGACCATCTGTTTTGTTTACTTAGAGAAATACTCTATACTTTCATACTCAGCCTATGCCGAGTATCTGTGACACTGAAACAGCTCAACAAATGTCTCAATGAATGGAGGGATGGATGAATGAAAGAATGAGTTAAAATATATGAATAAAATAGATCTCCCTCTGATTGCTGCATTCCATAGGTTCATCAGTAAAGGGTAAGCCCTTACAAAGGGTAAAGGGTAAACCTAAAGCAGAGGGAACGTGCCAGGCAGGGGGGAACATGGAGAATGCTCAGTCAATGCAACTCTGCTCTTGGACCCTGATTTCTCTTATCTGTAAAATGAGATAAGCTAATCTTCTGGCATTACTGTGTTATGAAGGATCTAGACATGCCCAGCATATTGTAAGGCAAATGCTGCTTTAAGAAGAAAAGGGCATAGTCTCTGGGATTTTTACCTCCTGGGAGGCAAGCTTGCTACTCTCAGTGGAACTGGACTCTTAGTTTTTCACTGTGCCTTTGGATGGTCTATGACAATGAAGGAATTAAAATTTCTTGTGTCTATATACTACCTAAAAAGATGTCACTTTGATTAATGACACATGTCCAGACCCTCAAACACTTTTATCAGCTGAGTACTCTCTGTAGACAGCACTTGGGATGAGGGCTCTGATTAAGGGGGGGGGTCTTTGGCACCCAGACTTGTTAGGCACAAAAGGAATTGCTTTGCTCACATAGATCATGACTCAAAACATGCGGAACAAGAAAGGATGTAAGGAAATATGAGACTTGACCATTATATCCAAAATGTTCTAGACAGGCCAAACAGTATATAATAAGAGCTTCCCTATTATCAGGCTCACAATTGAAGAGGATGCATGGGACAAGGGTCAAGAAGCTGTTTATTGTTTCCTTTGAGGGTTGTTTGCAATTAATATGCAAGCTAAATTTATCCAGGTAAAGAAAGGATAATCTGCGTGAACATGTTTCAGTAATGGGTCTATCTCTTCAAGATGGGTAAAAGTAGATCTGTGATGCTGGTGGTTATCAGCAAAAGACTCTACAAAACTCACATTTCTGGGTCTGGAGTATTCTATAGCCATAGGGACATGCATTTCACTAGTGAGATCTTAACATTATATGCCCACAGAATGCTATGAATACCTACATTGTCTGCAGTCAAGAGGAAATGGAATTTAAATGAATGAACTGGTTAAATTTTGTGCAGAAATTGCATGAAATAGGCCAGATGCACAGTGCCTCTTAGGTTGATTATGTCTACAACACACAAATTCCCAAGACTTCATTCTCATGCAATATTAATGAGTGAGACTTCTATTCTTCCTCAGAAGCTAGACCAGTAGAACATTCTGGAGACAGTTAACACCTTATTGGATTGCAAGACATAAGATAGTGCATAGGCTCATACAACTCTATCAGCCAGCAGCATGCTGGGCCATGATGTAAAACCTTAGTCTTGGTCTAATCTCATCAGCAAAAGCCAAGACATAAGCCTCCCCAGAAAGGCCTCTAACGAGTTGTGCTATTTGTAAAAATACAGTCTAGTGCCAAGGACTGTCTGGATCCATGCCTCCTGTGAAGAAAGACAGAGAACAAAACTCTGAATTATTAATCTTTATTTTTCTCAGAGATATAGGTATGAATTCACTTCTCACTTGAGTGCAGATCCATCCGAGTTACCTGTAAGACACTCTTGGCAGAGACTTGACACCACACCAACAGCTGACTGACTAACTCTGACCATAACCTGCTGGCTGTTGATTCATCCTCATCTTCCAGACTCATCCCACTCCCACAAGCAATGCTAAATGAATTCCAACTTACAGCTCTCAGCCAGATCTAAGGAGGCTTCTGGTGAGATGGCGCTCAACCTCTTTGACTTAATTTCTCTCTAGCTTGATTCAAACTTGTCATCCATAAACACATATCTACCTTTGCTTTGTAAATTGAGGTTTGGCCTTGGACACTCCTAAACTAAGATCAAAATCTATAAAAAAATTTTAAAAGCAGAGTTTTGTTTTCATTCTGCAGAAATCAGGCTAGGATAGACTAGTCGTATGAGGTAACAAACAACTGTTACATTTCAGTGACTTAGAACCACAAACTTTACTGTTTACCCACCCTTTACATTCATGCTTCACATCAGCCTCCCTCAGCTGCATCAGTGGGGATCATTTTGTTGTAGGACAAAACCCCCTGCTCATATCAACAACATGTAGAAAAATCTGGAATCTAGAGTCAGGTTTCGTGAACAATAGAATACAGCAGGGAGGTTACATGTAGTTAGTTTATGTGCAGGATATTCATTCCAAATTGAGGCAAGGGATACTCAATGCCGCCACAGCCAGATTCTTTTAGTTAAGGGCAATCCCTTAAGTGTGAGCAGTCAGCAGCTAACACTCATGGATTTGTGGAAGCAAAGGGGATTGGAGCCTTCACCTTAAATGAAAGGACCTGGAAGACACAGCAGAGTATGTTCTATAGTCAATGATGTGTGTTGACCATATGTACTGGCTTTACATAGTCAGTTCAGGTCATCCAGCAATAGCTCTTAAGGTCTCCAGTGTCTGTCTTTGCTACTGATCAAAGGAAGATGGAGGGCTAATCTGTAACTCAAGTGGCTACAGGTGTCTTCAAGCCCCCAAGGATGTATTTTATATTCTTCCAACTGCTGACTTTGCTAGTTGAGGTGTTTAATATGGTACAATGAACCCAAACGCTCACTTCTGCATTTATGGTCAGTATGCTGATCTCTGATCATGCATGTTTCACGCATGTATTTCAAAATAATAAAAAGGACATTAAATAAAAAATAAACAAAATCAAGAAGAGAACAATAGACAAAAAATTACATCAAATGAAAGAAATTCAATAAAAGAAATTACTTTCCAATAGAATAATAATGAAGATGCTTGAATTGCTTAATAAGTCAGTTAATGAAGAGAGAATCATATGACTACATTGATCATCCGATCAGAAGAGATAGGAAAGAAAATCCTAGTGCAGCACCTGGTGCTAAAGTTACTCTTCCCTGCCCCCACTATGGAGCAGCAGCCTGGCCTCCTCCTGACAATCAGCTTCAATCATCCTTGATTCTTTTTCTCCCCTCTTTTGGTACATGGAGGTTGAAATGACCAGGCAGTAGCCAAGACTCAAAGTTTAAAAGGGAACTTACTCTGTACCCATTACAAATGGTTCCTTCTGGGAACCAGGAGCCCTAAATTTACAGAATATACTTTTGCAGTAATGAGAAGCATAATTGTCCAGATAGGACACTGGGACTGAAGACTTTCCCACTCTTATCTCTTGCTTTCTGAACCCATGTATTCAACTGGTGGGGATACCAGATCATATAATGCTTTCTGGTTGAAGGTGTTACTGCATCTGAAGGATAGCACCACATCTTCACAGAGCTTAGGTCTTCTCTACAGCAGATGTTCTTTAGTGGGTGTTAGATGCAATGCAAAGTTTTGACTTTCTCAATATTTGATCTGCCATCATAAGTCTATTTAAGTCTCATGACATGGGCAACACAACCTATAGTAGAGTCTAAAATCTATTTTTGAAGATTCAGAAAAGAAACTCAAATACAGACAAAAATCAAAGTGTATAGCTAATAGAGATGAACATTCATTTTAATTTGATTTGAAAAGTTATTTCTGGAACATTTGAACAAAAGAAATGAGAAAGTATAGACTCCCAACTTTGTTGTATACGAAGGGCACATCCTGTTGTCATCTTTTAATACATTTATTCAAAAACTGAGAGAAATTGCAGGGAAAAAATAATAAAAAGGACATTAAATAAAAAAATATCTTGACAACATGGATGTACTTAGAAGAAATCATACTAGCAGAAACAAGTCAAAAAGACAAAGACAGAAGCCAAATGGTCTCACTAATATATGAGACATATTGAAGAAAAATAAATAAATAAATAAATAAATAAATAAAAGTCATGAGGAAAAGACAAAATAGGCTGAGCACCAAACTGAAGCACACAACAATGGACAGAAGGGAAAGGGGGAGGGGGGAAGGGGGGGCAAATCCCTGGGATTGCAAAGATGTGAAATTTATATATAAATAAATTTTTAAAAAAATAAAAAATAAGCAAAATCAAGAAGAGAACCATAGACAAAAAAATCACATCAAATGAAAGTAATTCAATAAAAGAAAGAAATTACTTTCCAATAGAATAATAATGAATAGATGCTTGAATTGCTTAATAAGTCAGTTAATGAAGAGAGAATCATATGACTACATCGGGAAAAAGACATATTTTTTTTTGAGACTAGGTCTCTCTATTTTTGCCCGTGGAACCGCAGACTCTCATTGCCTGGGGTGCCACAGACTCAAGCAATCCCCAGCCTCAGCTTCCCAGGTAGCTGGGATTACAGGTGCTTGCCACCACGCCCAGCTAGAAAAGACATATTTCTTACTGATAAGCTGACATTTATGGGACAACCATCTCGCCAGTGAGGACCTGGATAGCTAACTGATTAATAACTCAATGAGTGTTTAAAAGTTGTCACTGCTGCAGGAAATTTGATATACTCTGAAGTCTTGCAATCACACAGGAAAGAAGAAATTAGTTGAAACCTTTCTCCAAATTGACAATAATTCTAAACATTGATATGGTGTTTCCAATATTGAGTTGTGAAGTCAAAAAAAAACGTTCTGAAATGATTAGTGAGGAAAAAATTTGATCCAACAAACTAGAGGTAAAATTGACTTGTTTTCAAAATCTCTGTATAACCATTACTGTATGTTTATCATTTGAAGAAATTATTTAAAGAGGAGGTGACTGAAAAAAATATTTCAGGTATGTTAGGCATTTAATACAATACTGAATCAATTTGTGAATTTATTGTATCTGTCAACACTTTTAAAATGTGAAATTTGTTGTGGTTTCTTTGCTCACTCTAAGTGACTTTCACTCTGTATTCACAATTGGGTATTCTTTTTCTTAAAGAGGGCCCCCAGTTGTATAAACTTAGTCCTCACAAAATCTAAATATGCCTCTTCTCTAAGATATCAAAAAGGACCATTTTCTCAAAGTATGTCCCAGTCCTCCAAGGGGGCTGTCCCCGGCCTGGGGACCAGGGTCCTCATGCCTCACATTCAGGAAGTGGAGGGAGGGATGGGCCTTGCCCACTACTGCCAGACCCCAGGAATGGGAATTTATGAGAAAAATTGACTCTCAAACCTCCTGCAGCTCTGTTGGACACTTTCATCTCCTACCCTCCCCCCACCCCACCCACATTCATTAGGTGTGAAATGGTTGCCCTGAATGTTTATGTGTGTTTATCCAACAGGTCTGCAAGAATTGTTAAGCTCTGCTTGCTGCCAGCTCTTTCTCCAAATAGAAACAGGTGGTAGGGGGTGATGACAGGAAATTGTCCCAGGCAGAAGGGTTTATTAATATCAATATTTCTCACTATGACAGATGAGTGTCCTGGGGTTCCAAGGATCTGACAGTTTTCATTTGTTGAAGATGAAGACCTCATAAGACCTCAGACTTTATAGCCTGGGATGGATTCATTGTAATTGCAAATGAATAGCAACCTTAAAACCATGGGTTCTTATAAAATCACACAATAAATGCGGGTTAAGATTAAAAGCAGTCCCAGTAACTTTTCATCTTTCCATTCCATTGTTCTGTCCTCAATTAGAGCACACCCTTACAATTATCCTCTTAGATCTTGGGCTGCCTCATTTCTTAGAATGCCCTTCTTATAGTCTTACTTCTCCAATGGTATCATCTCATCATCATATCAGCATTTGAGCCAAGTTAAATGCTGCCTATTAAAGAAGCCAACTCAGGTCCCACCCACATACACAGCTCCTTCATTGTGTGCCATTTCCAAGCCATTTCTCACCAAAACAGTAACTCTTAACTGTTACTTAAAAGTTAGTTATTTATTACCAAGTATTTTCCTCTAGGAATGAAAAATTCTTGAGAGCAGGATCCTGAATTACTGCTATGTCCTCAATTTGAAAATGTTGAATGAATCATTCCATTGACATTGAACATGAACCTTTCTAGTGCAAAGTTTTCTGACACACGGGTTTCTGACACATAACAGTAGCACTTATTTGTCCTATGCAAACTTTCCATGCAGCTCTGAGAGATGAGTTAGTTCCAGCAGAGAAAACAGTATTGAGTTGTGACTAGAAGCTTCTGAAGTCAGACTACTTTGGTGTTCAATCCTGTTGCTTATTGCCCCGTGTGATCTTGTGCAAGATCTGACCTATTTGTACCATAATTTCCTCATCTGTGAAAAAGAGCAATAATAACGAGTTATTGTGAGGCTAAATGATTTAGCACACATAAAGCACACCAAATAAAACCTGGCACACAGTAAGTACTAGATCAGTGTCAATTGTTATTAGTGCTACTGTTAACATTATTTTTATTTTCATCATCATCTAGAGTTCAGGATTGGTGCCACCTGTTTCCCACAACCTCTTGAAATTCAGTGGCTCTTAGGCTAGTATATGAGAGACTGTGTCTCTTTTCACAAACCCTCAAAATGTACTGCTTCCCCTCATTCCTGTCACTGGTGGAAGAGGACCAATGAGTTGGTCAGGCTTTTTCCTCCACTAGCCTCTATGACCAGAGCCTGTGATATTGCACCCGCCCCATGATTGTGCTTGTGTGCATGTGTAAGTGGGCTCATCTGGACCTGAGAGGAAAGGATAAAAGGATGGGGTCACCCTGGGAGGAGAGCACAAGAACGTGAGCACAGCAGGGAGAGAGTCCAGAGAAAGTGTGTGAACATGGCTGGGAGGTGCAAAGTCAGCTCAGTGAGGCCAGCATTTCGAGGAAGCAGCTGCTCTCTCTGTGAGCCTGACCACCCTGAGCCAGGATTGTCTTTTGTCATGGTTGCTATGGAAAAGATAAAAACCCTGTATTGTTATGTAGGGCTATGCAACAATATACCACAAACTTAATAGCATAAATGAGTTTTATTATCTTACAGTGTTCAAGGGTCAGCGATTCTGAGGTAACTTAGGTACATTGTTTCTCCTTGAGATCCCTGTGAAGCTGCAGTCTAGAAGCTGGCTGGGACTGTGGTCATCTGTTGGCTTGATTGAGATGGGAGGATTTGCTTAGATGACTCACTGACTCCAGAGTCTTCCTGCAGGATGTGGGGTTCTGCATGACAGAGCGGCTGCCTCTCCATAGAATCTATGATCTGAGAAGCATGGCGTCTTCATGCCCTACCCTTGGAAGTCAGACTCCATCTTTTCTCCATTCTCTATTGACTAAAAGTGAGTCACTCTGTATAGATCACACTCAAGAGAAGTAACCTGCTGTTTAGAAGGGAGGGGAGCCAAAAACACTGTGAACTTATTTTAAAACTACCATCGGTCTCTTAAGTGCTGAGTTATTGTGATTACTTATGGTTTCCTAGGCTGTGTTTTTTACAGGCAGACATGCCAACATCTTTGGCTAAAGTTACTAAAAAACAGAGAAGCCCCTGTCTTGCTTCAGCTCTGGTGGACAGCCAAAGAAGATCTACCTATTCAGAGCAATGCAGCCTCACTCTCACTCTCTCTAGGCCTAAACTTGCTCTTCTCTCTCTACTCCAGCAGAGCCATTCTCTATGCAGGCAAAGCAACAGTGGAAGGACAGAGGAAAAGAATCCTGCCAGGCACTTGAAAGCCTTGACCATAGGAGCTTCCTGCCCAGAGATTTCTATAAGGAGAAAATAGTTGGAAGGCATTAGGGCTGGGAGGAGGGGGGCTGTAAAAGCTAAATGAATAACATTCCTAGTGGGAACATAAACTCTGAATTGCCTGAGATCTTGAGCACATGGACCTTATGTTAGATTCCTCATAGTCATAGTCATAAAATGAAAATATCTGTAACATGTTCTTTTCACTGTGATGGCAAACATCTTTAAAATATTGGATGGTTTCTAGAATTGTAAGGTGTGTGGCTGAGTGGTTATTGAGTAGAAAGCCTGCCTCATCAGGTTTAAGGGTATTTAAATATTTGAAGGTTGATTTTGTTTAGTAATCACATATTTGTGGCCCATGGCTGAACGGTCCCAGGAAGCAGTTTATTTTACAGCTGTCTTCCTGTATTTGATAAAAGGGCATTGTGTGCCTTTGCTCTTTGCTCTCAGTAAAAGGTTAATAGGTATGAGAGAGAAAAGTGTTAGAGGAGTTTCCTTAGATGGCATCAGTGTGTGTGTGTATGTGTTTATGTGTGTGTGTGTGTGTGTGTTGTGGCAGTGAAAATGGTAAATGCATTCTCAAAAGTACCACACTTTCCCTCACACAATCCTTAAATTTAATCTCAAAACGCAATTTATGAAGTGGGAATTACTATTTTCGATGAATGATGATTAAACTCAAGGGATCAGCTTAAAATAAACCTACATTGCAGGTAATGGTCAAGGAAATAAGCAAAGGCAGATCCCCTAATTACAAACACCTAATTATGCATTGCCCATCCTGCCAGTCAATCTCTTATTCTTACTACTGAGAGGGTTGAAAGGGGACAAACATTCAGAATTTTCAAGGGCCTGGAAGGTGGCACAATGCAGGTAAAAAACAGCCATTAACTGGCCAAGAGACCTTGGTTGTTCTTCTAGTCCTCACACTAATGGTGTGGCTTGGCTCCCCACCTGCAAGAGGAAGGGGTGTGTAAGTAGGGAAAGGGAGTGTTGGCTGGGATTGGACTCACCTAGGGAACTTCCTCAACACACAATGCCCAACCCACCTGAACTGCCTTTTGAATTAGAATCTTAAGGGGTGGGAACATCTCTTCTGTTAGATCAACTCTCCAGGGATGGCAGTTGCATAGACTTGGCACACGCCAGTGTTCAGTAACCAGAGACCTGATGACTTCTGAGGTCCCTCCAAGCTCCAGGATTTCATTCCATTTTTGGATAGGGAAGAAAGAAACTGTGAGAAGCTGGAATAGTTGGGGGAGCACTCATCCAGGAAAGGCTACTCTGCTCACCATTGCCTCCTGGAATGCTGCCCACACTTTCCATTTTACTTGCTCGTAAGACTTTCTCGTTCTGCTTGGAGACATATTTGAATGGAAAATTGAGCTCTTTTAAAAATCAAGAAATGCAACCAACTTGAACTTTTCATTGGTTAACTTTGAGCCAATTCTACTCAAAATAAATAATGGTAATAAACTATTACAACCTATTAAATATAATAGGAATTCATGAACTATGATTACATAAACAAGTTGAGAAGGAAAAGTTTCCCCCACCCCTCAATAAAAGGTCAACTAATAGGTATAAAAAAAGAATCAAATTTTAAAATTTTCACTTGGCAACTAACATTGTAATCACAGATTCAACCAAAGCTGACCCACAGATACTAGACCCAATGGGAATGGGCGGATATTTGCAGAGTATTCATATGCTCTCACAATATATAGGTCCATGAAATTTTCAGTAATTATTAACAAAAAATTGTCAATGTTAGAGGGGAACCTGGCAGAAACTATCCTGAGGTAGGAGTTAACTGCATCACAAATGAGGCAAGGGGACATGGCGCAACTCCCAGTGGTATGCACTTGAGCATGACATCATTTCCACAGTTCACACCAAAGGTGTGTAAACTGGGTCCAAACCCAAACTAAGAATATCAAATAAACAGTTGGCTTGAGTGCCTCAAATCAAGATTATGGAAAGCCAAGGAGGACTGGAAGATTAAAGAGGTATAACAAGAGCTTTCAATGAGGGATCATGTATTACATCCTGGATCAGAAAGGATAAATAAAATATGCTCTTGTTTTGTTGTTGATTTGATTCTATAAAAGATGTTATTGGGAGAATTTGAAAAGTTTAATAGGAGCTATAGTTTATGGTAGATTGCATCAATGTTAATGAACTAATGTTCATGTTTAACCCACAACCTCCTTAATGCATAATCCTGCAGTGCTCCTTTCTTAGAAGTTAAACATTATTTTACTTTAATTGTTTTAGTGACAGTGTATTGTTTCCCTTTCCCTATTTGGACCCACATTTCCTTGCTCTTTTCACTGACCTTTCCCTCCCTCTGATTTTCGTTCTTAGATGGAAATCAACTGAAACTCACGTCAAATGCCACTTCCTTCATAAAGTTCCTAAGACAGACTCTCTGGACTTGTTGTCCTTTCCTGGTACTTTTTATACCTCTTTCGTAGCACGCAATCAGTCAGCTTTGTTTTATTGGTACCAGATCGTTTCATCATTAAATCATAGAATCACCCAAGGGTGAGGACAGAACCTACTACGGTTGGTTACAGGCTGGCCCTCCTTGCCCTGGTGGTGGGTTTAAATATGTGTCCATAAATTCCTTGATATGCCTTCATTCAAGAGATGGAATTTAATTACCTCCCCCTAGCATGTAGATTGGACTTAGTGACTTACCTTCCCCTAGCGTGTGGATTGGACTTAGTGACTCACTTATAACAATAAAATAAGGCAACGTGAGTCTTAGACGAAGAAGTAAAAGCTATTGGGACGCCCTCTGTCATTTCCCTCTGTGATGACTGGATCTAAGCAAATCACCCGCAATATCATGAGGAGACTCAGGATGATTATGGAGAGGCTCCTGTGGTTTGGTCAAAGGCCAGTGAGAAGCTGCCAAGACACACAAGTGAGCCATCTTGCAATGGATCCTCTGGCCTCAGGTTGGGACCTTGTGATCTGGCTACCAGACCAATTTCCCTGGAAAGACTTTAAAGCCTTAAACCTCCCCCTCCAACTTCCATTAAATAGGTATCATTCTCAAAGATGGCATTTTAGGCAAAGCTGTGGTTACATAATTAATATTGCCAACTATATTTTGACTAAAAAACATGATATGCTTTTAGTGAAACTATGCAAATGACTGTTGCCATGAAAAGTAAGATTTAATAAGTTTCTGGTTTCAAGGGAATCAGTGAGAATCACATAACTCTTAAATGTTATATTTCAGTATAGAAAAGAAAAGCCTACTAGACTGTGGTTTACACAATTCAGAAAATTTAAGACTACAGAGAATCTAAAAAAAAAGACATTTGCTTTTATATTTGAAAAACAGAACATTTGACATCAACAATATTTCAAACATGAAACAATAAAAGTTTTCCTTATTAGCTTGTTTAGTCCTATGCCATTAATTCCTGTTCTCCTGCATCTTAAGTTGTTAACCTCATGCACCTGTGTTTTTAACTGTTTTAGAAATATTGGTTGGGTCTGAAAGTCGCCTAATTGATACGTCAGAAATCTGTACTCTACAATATACTGTTTCAAATGCCCATAGTTTGTAGTGTTAGCACACTTCCTTCTCCATGGATCTCTGAGCTGGTCCTTCTGTGTTGAAGACACAAAATCAGATCTCTAGAAGATAGTGAAAACAGGAGAGAAGCAGATATTTAAACCAGTCTCTCTTTCTGGGTGCTTCCACCCATGCTCAAAATTGCAAGAGTATCAAAACAACAATAACAAGATTTATTTACAAACAAGGAGAGAACCAAGAGTCACTGAGACCACCAGTGTCCAGTTATTTTACACCAGTTATTGTCCAGTTTCAAAGTCCTAAAATGTTTCCAAAATGGCACCTTTCCACCACTGCAGACCTAAACAAACATTTCACAAAGAAGCTTGTATCTCAGATGGTGTCTTCGCACCACTTCAAACTTGAAGCAGGTATTTCACACAAAGTCCAGTTTGCCAGAAAGCTATCTTCTTGTCAGAGGTACACAGATTCCAGGTTTTTCAGATTCAAAGCTTTCCAGCATACACATATTCCAAGTTTTGCAACAGATTCCAATTTTTCCTGCTTTCCTCTCAGCAAAGGTCCAAATGCTAGTTTCCAAATCAAAGGTCTGTAGTCGCACCTATGATGATTTTTTTCTCCCCTCCCCCCTCGTCCCAGAGTGACTAAATTCCAGGGTGCCAACCTTCCCAGCAACCAGCTGTCTGGAGTCAACGCCTGTATGTGTGCTTCTCCACACTACTTTTTCTGTGACTTTTAACTTCTCATGCTAGACTCCACCCTCAGTGCTTCATTGCTCACTTGCCCTCAAGATGTGTGTCATCCTGGCAGTTTCTTCTTATTGGCTCCTCTTCTGAGCCACTCAGCAGCCCTGGTTACAATAGCAGAGTCCTTGGGCTAGTGTTAGAATAAACACAAGTTATCTCAAATCTCAAATAGTGAAAACAACTGTGGTTAATTTAGTACTGATAATTTTCAAATGTAAAGGTCTAATAAGTGTTCATAAATAGAATAATACAACTCACAAGGAAATTTGATTGCTTCTGTGACATGCATAACAAGATGATAAGGCCATACTAAACAAATTGAGATAGTATGTTTCAGAATAATGATAAAGCCTATTTTCAGAGAAATCAGAGAATATCTGATTCGTAAAAATGGACAGACATCATTTTGTAGAGAAGATAATTTAGAATGTTAACATAATAATTCTGAGATGTAATATATATAAAGTATACCAAGTTCATGCCAACCACATAATAACAACATAAAAACTTCAGTAAATCTAACAAAAGACCTAGACATCCATATTTTTGTAAATTTCAGTAGTAAGTCTGATGTGTGCTCCCAACTGAAAGTCAGTGGCATAAAAGAGTATAGATTCAAACTAAAAAACACTATAACAAAGTTAACCTTTTAACTAATGACTGAAATTTGAATCAGCATCTTTTATTTACTATCTCAGGAAAAGCACCTGAGAAATATAGGAAACTTTGACAGGATTTTGGTCACTGTTTCTTTGAAAGTTAAAACAAGATACAAAAAGTGAGAACACTTGCAAGTACTCAGGGACTCCCCAAAAAGTACAATATCTGAAACTTTGTATTAATAATATGTTAACTCTCTCCAAACTTATTGTAGGGAATCCTTAGTATCTTGTCTTATTTGACAAATTTCCCATAAAACTTTTCAATAGTAACATATCAAGAAACGCTACTGTAGGATCTTTATTTTTATAAAATGAAAAAACTAAATTTTATGATTTTCCAGGGACTGTCTGAAAAATCTCCAAATCATTCATAATACAAAATATACTCTGAAACATTTCCACTCCCTAAATCTCTACACTTGAAGAAGGCAAAAACTAAGATTTCTGAAGGATATTTGTACATTTGATTAAGATGAGATCATGAGTGCCTGAAAATGATATTCAGTTATCCATTTTAATCAAAATAATAAAATCTTAAAAAAACGAAAACAGATAAGTTCTTTCATAACTGAAATTATTTTCCCCTAAATAATTAGAAATTAATTAATAATTAGAACATCTGGGCCTGGGAGAAGAGGATAAAAGGGTAGTGTTACCTGCGAGGAAAATGCCAGGAAGGAGAAGAGAGCATGGAGATAATGCCAAAAAGAGCGAGGGCCAAGAGAGGGAATAACAGAGAGAGAGTCCAGAGAAAAAGTGTGAAGATTTCTGTGGGAGCTGAGGGACTTGCCTGCCTCCCAGGACCCTGCCCAGCCTTATCTATTTGCCATATAATTGGCCCAGTCTCCCTGTCCACTGTGCCCGTGTACCTGGTTCTCTGAGAGCACATTAAAGTCTGTAACATCCACCAATGGCTCTGACATTCTTTGACTGCTTGAACTGGTATGGTTGAATACAAAAATCCTTCCTATTACAAGTAAAGCATTAGCCAGTAAATCAAGGATGCAAGCCCATTAAAGCAGACCAAGCTTTCTGAAAATTTTAATACATTCCATAGCTTCTTTTAATATCCATTATATAAATCTAGTTAAATAAAATTTATTTACCAAGTTTTGTCCTTTCTATTCTCCTACATATTCTGTAGCAATTCTATACTTTAGGATGGCTCTTAAGTTTCCACGAGGTCAAAGGTATTTTCATAATAATTTTAAGATGTTATTTCTGTTATCATACAGTGTGCTCCTCATTGTTATCTTCAAATGAAAAGAAGTATTTTGACATGCTCTCAGTTTTCACTTCTAATATAATATTGATGGTTACCACCCACATGGCAAACATTCTTTGGGGGTCCTTGATAACTCCTAAAAGTGCAAAGGGGTCCTGAGACTGAACGCTACTGCTATTATCCAATAATCATTACAAGGCACATCCTCAGGGGGCAGAACAGAGATATCCAGAAATTTAGGGACAGAATTACGAATTGCCCCACTGACCGTCCCTCCCGATAATCTGTGTGTGGAATTTGTTTCCCATCCAGAGCTTTATGAGGTTAGAAGTCCTGGTTTCAGAAAGCAAATACTTCCAACAGCAAGGCACATTTAAACTTTTTGAGGCTTCACTTTGCGCTCTTGTGCCACAAGAATAGCAGATAAGGAAAGTAGTTACCATTCTGGCAGAGGTAACTGGCCAGATTATAAGAAGCAGGTAGGGCCACTGTTACTCAAAGGAAAAGAGATGACGTATTCAGCTAACTTAATGCTAAATGAAATGCAGCAGCTGTGGTTGTGAGGATATATATCTGATCACCACATCAGCTAGGTCACCTACACCAATAGTTCCCAGCTCCAAGTGAGTGGCTCTGAAATAGTAGTCAAAAAAGGTGATGATTATCCATTGAAATCCCCATGAGTTTTCCTTTCTTTTAGAAGTTTGCCTGAGAAAAATGAGCAACCAGGATTCTGGAAGAGCTATTTCCAGAAGTTACTGTACAAAGTTACTAGATCCAAGTTCTGCAGCATGAGCCATAAAACGCCCCCCAGATTAGGGCACTCAATCTGGTTGCCAAAGAACTAGGAGCTTCCAGCTGCTTTCTTCAAGAATTGGCCTCCACTTCCACAGGAACACATTCCTTCCATGGTGGCAGTCTTATGACGAGGGATATGGAAACCCATACCTCTGCCTCAAGGCAGGACAACTCTGAGGACCCTCCAGTTTCAGAGATCCACTGTGATAGTATGAGGCTACTAAAGAAGCTACTGAAGCTACTAAAGAGTTCAAGCTCTCCCTCTGCCATGTTAGCTGTTCACTCCCCACATGTATTGATCTCAAATCCATCACCTATTAACAAAACACACACAAATCTTTGTATCCAAGTTTGCTTTTTGAGGACCTGATTTAAGGCAAAAGCCCATACAGTACCCTATACCATTTATTTCCACACATTTTTCAAAATTACACATATGACATACATTTTATATCAGTAGATCCCAAGGAAACATGGGGCAAAATAAATACTTTTCTCTGTATGGGTAAATATGGAAAATGCTTATAACTAAAATTTAAATTTATTTTATACATGAAACTACCTACTACTTAAATATGCTGACTGGAGAGTGACTCTTCAGAGGAGACTTTTGTAGTAAACAAAGAAGTTTTTATCTTGGATTTAATTTCTTATTTCCGAGGATTCATTTCCTGTAGGACACAGTTTAGAAACATTAGTCCACCCTCCTAGACACTTAATTAGCAATCATTCTGTTTGGAATTGTTAACAGCCTAAAACAACTTTGAGGATGATCTCTATATGTCACTTATAAAAGTTGTCAAAAAGTTAGAGCTGAGACCTACATTTGCTATCAATAAATTGATTGGTAACAAGACAGAGATTTTGAAAATCAATTCACTCCAAACTACAAAATGCCTGAACA
>PVHY01007647.1:0-66145 GCA_004024945.1 Uropsilus gracilis | reverse complement strand
AGAGAAAGATATAAAAGGAATCCGAATAGGGAACGAAGAAATAAAGTTATCATTATACGCGGATGATATGATTCTCTATGTAGAGAACCCAGAAAAATCAACAGAAAAACTGATTGAAATAATAAACCGATTTGGTAAGGTAGCTGGATACAAAATCAACACGCAAAAATCAACAGCATTCATATATGCAAAGAATCAGCCAACTCTATCTCTTAAACTTCTGTAAGTCTTCCTTGCCAGTGATATGAGATGACTTGAAGGACTCAGATGGGACAGTAAGTTCAAGTGAGAGAGCAGGACAGCCTGTGAGAAGATCCTGATGTTGGAAGAGCATGACTTGCTGAGGGCATTTCAGTTAAGTGTGGCTTTTACAGGAGAGATTCGGGGAGACATGAAGATAATGATCAGGATCAAAGGCGACATCTGTAAAAAACACATCACTTGTATCTGGCTTAAGCAAAATGGTGACTTTTACTTTATTTTGGCTAGCATATGCCCCTAATCAATTCCACCACACCTCCGTGGTTTTCAAAAGAAGTGGACCATACGTGCTTTAAGTAGAATTAATGCAAACTGAAAAAAAGGTAGTGGTGCTAATTATTTTTGCAATTAACTTGCTGATAACCTTGACAGTGTGCTTTATTTTACTGCAGTTGCTTGCCAGTCACTTTGTTCAATGTGAGTTGATATGATAGAACAGAAAAGTGCATGGTAAAAAAAACATAGACTGGTTTTGGTTGCATACGGGCCCACTAGCCTAACTAGTTCCTTGATTGCTAGCAGTGAGGGTTTGAGAGAATCTTGTGGCTTCTCTGTTTTAGGCTCTCTTTAGCAAACAGAGACAATAAATAAATCAGGAGTCCTGTAAGGATTAGAATGACTCTTTATAACATATCTAGCAAATGATCTCACGCACAGTATGGACTTGATAAATATGAGTTCCTTTTTTCCTCCTCTAGTTTTCTCTTTAGTGGGAAATGGAAACCATTTGGAATTTTTCTTCATATTAGAAAGTATAATGAGGACTACCATGTTAAGAGCGTGTTTACTAGAAATGAAGGAGGAAAATATGAAATACCTTTGCCCTAAAACTCAGCTGGGGGTCGGGGAGGCAGAAAGATGAATTATAAAAAATAAGATAAATTTTCCTTCTCCAATATCTAACCTTCCAAAAGATTACTTCACTTGATTTAATATCTTTAGAGGAGAACATTAATCATGTCCCAGATTAATTAACCAAGCAGGAGATATTAAAGCAGCCATTGCTGTGTGCTCTGAGACTGTGTTTGAAATTCTGTTATATCTTATTTTTCATATTTTATAGCAGTAATCTTTTTATTATTTTATTTATTTATATATAAATTTCACAACATTGTAATCTCAAGGATTACCCCCCCCCACCTTTCCCTCCCTTTCCCCCCCTTTCCCTCCTGCTCAAAGTTGTGCGCTTCAGTTTGGTGCTTAGCTTGTTTTGACTTTCCTCAAGGCTTTTGTTTATTTTTTTCACTATAGCATTAATCTGCATTAATTGATCTGCATCATTGCAGCAATAATAGAAGTCTATGAACCCCCTTTGGGCACTATTGCTATAGTGTACCCATCACCATCAATCCTTGTGCTCCCTCCTCCTTTGCACTCATTCTTCCACTTCTCCTTCTCCTCCCTCTCTGGTTGCTTCCATTCCAGATGCAAGGTTCAAGGGTTAGCTTTTTTTGTATTTTGGCTTTATTCCATTGTTTGGTTCTCTATATTCTACATGTAAGTGACATAATCTAGTATTTTCCTCCAGCTGATTTGGCTCAGTATTATCCCTTCCAGCTCCATCCATATTGCTGTGAATGGCAAGAGTTTATCCTTTTTGACAGCTGAGTAATATTCCACCATGTATGCATGCCTGTGCATATACATATGTGTGTATGTATATGTCCATTAGTCTGTCTTTGAGCATCCATATCCCAGCTATTTCCATATCCCAGCTATTGTAAATAGTGCTGCAATGAACGAGTTCAGATTTTCTTTCAAATCAGTGTTTTGCATTCTTCAGGTAGAAACCTAGGAGTAGAATTACCGGGTCATGTGGAAGATCCATTTGTAATATTTTGATAAACCTCCATAACTTTTCCCACAAGGGTTTGACAAGTCTATATTCCCACCAACAGTGTAGTATGATTTCTTTTTCCTTTGCACCTTTACCAGCATTTATTATTTCTGGCCTTTTGGACATGGACCATCTATACCAAAGATGGTCTCTTGTTGTGATTTTGATTTGTATTTCTCTGATGAAAAGTGATGATGAACATTTTTTCATGTGCCAGTAGGCCCCTGGTATGTCTTTGGAGAAATGCATGTTTAATTCTTTGATTCAGGTCAAATTTATCAAAGATACAATTGAACGAACAAAAGTTACCTCTACCAATTCCACATGAATACACTTTAGTGATAAGACTATATGAAACTCTATGAAAAAGTACGTGTAAATAACTAATATCCAGAAATGGAAAAATTTGGATCAGCGAATTTAATTGAGAACCTACTATATTATTAGTAATAATATGATGGGTAATGTTTACATTTTAGAAGCAACTGGTAAAATATTTACTGGTATTTATGAACACTTCCCATGAGTCAAGGTCTGTTTAGCCCTGCAGTTGTATTCGCTCATGTGATCTCTACATCAGTCCCAGATTATCATTATGAAGGACTCCATTTTATATGAGATAATGGAGCCAGGGAGAGGTAAAGTAACTTTTCCAGAGACACACAGTTACAGTTTGTTCCTAGGGTCCAGTTTGTTCCTAGGGTCCATAATTATTAACCTTTACACTATATATCTGAATATGGTCTAGCAGATGGCACAGTCACCTCTACTTGCCAGATGCCATCTGCCAGGTCTGCTGTATGCCAGGGAAACACAGAGACAATGGCATACCCTGATTTCTAAGAACACATGATCTAATTGAGGGACAAAACTCACTGACAAGTATTTATGTTTCTACCTAATGATTACTGGTTAATGCTTCTTTCCTCAGGTCGGGGGTGATGGGTATAAGCACAGCAATGCCCCTGAGGAACGTACTCTTGGTTATCTCAAGCCAAGTTTGCCCCTTGGCAGCTCCCGTTTTGTGTGACCTTCAGGTTTCTTTTTATTAAATTACCACCATGTCCAAAAAAGATTTCAGGTACAGTCCCACATTTCTGGTTTCTTCTGAAAAAACTAGCGTATCTGCTAATACTGGGTTCTCAGCCACCAAGACCAAACTCACCCTCAAGTGAGCAGCTGCTCGTTACTTGAAGGTGGCATGAGCCCCTCCCCTGACTGCAGGACCCAGCAGATCTGCTTCCCCGATTCGTGATTTGTGTTTCGTGGGACCTGTTGGTCTCTGTAAGTGCATCAGGTTCCAACCTGCTCTTCCTAGGCACGCACCTGTCTCCCGGGGTGTGTGGCATCCTCATCGAGAGACATAATTGCAGGAGCTCAGTCCAGAGCGTTCAGAATCAGATGCATTTGCCATCAAGCTAATGAAGCTTAAGTTTTGGGGCTCATCTCTAGTGTGAGCCCCGAGGCCCTGGGAAAGGTTCCAACAATATGTTCACAGGAGCATATGTTCTTGAAAATTTTGCAGACGTCAGATGTTTCAACGGCAATTGTTCAGTGTTGTCTCTTTCGCTTCTGAGCTCCGTTCCTACGCACTTCTTTGTGTCAGGGCTGTTGGCGTGACTGTGGGCGTTCGAAATAAATATTCTCCTCTCAATAAATAGTCATTTCACATGTATTTAAACATTTCCTTTTCTTAAAGAGACCCCTCCAGTGCATAAACTTCAGTCTTCCTTGGCCCAGGATGCCTCAGCCCTACTTTCCAATGTGGTGGTGAACCCTCTGAGGGCAATAGTGCCTTTGTGAGGGCTGATGTTACATGATCAGAAATGCTGTGAGTAGGCTTTCAATGAAGCTAGAGAAACTTATGGTGAATAAAATACTGTGAGTACTCAGTACTGAAGCATTCTTAATTATTTTACTATCATCTCTGCTCTGGTGTTTACTCAAGTCTATCTTATCTCTCTGGTAGACATATCACAGAATAGGGGGAAAGCACATGTCCTCCCAGTTGTGTTCAGTGACATGATTTTGAAAACTTAAAATTGGACATGATAAGAATATTTACACCAGCGAAACTGACCAGGCACAAGTCAGCATTTTTCTTCTGTTTTCCGTGTTTGCCAGTATCCCACTGTCCAGGGGTTGGGTGCCTGTGGGCACTGAGATTGTGGCCTAGCTGGCTCCATCTTCCCTGGGGTGAGCAGCTTGGGCTCTGGAGACCCACACTGAGCCACTGAAGTGGCTCATGGAAGCCTCATTATGCATATGGGGGCTTTGAAAACTGTTTTTCTCTTTTCCCTTTGCCATAGATAAAGGGAGAATCCGAGGATTATTTCCCATCTGTTCCTGTTCAGAAATCTTCACTTTATCAATCATATTCTGAGTGCAGAGGGAGCATAGGTACCCCTAAATCAGCCTAAGGGGGAGATAGTGTAGTTCAGGGAGATAGTCTGAAAAATAGAGTAAGTCCTCAGAACTTCCGAATGAGCTCAAAATCACAATGTGAATAGAAACTAATCAAATAAATAAAGTTGATGAGGAGGTGGAGGCCAGTTTGTCTCTTCGGAGCTTTCAGACATTTTGCTAAGCATGTTACACATATTTGACCTCATTTGATCCTCAGAATACATAAATCTCTAAGGTTGGTATCATTATCTCTGTTTTAAAAATGGAACTCGGTGCTTAAAGAGGTTAAGTAATTGGCCAAAATGCCTAGTTAGGGAAATGTTAAAGTTAGGACTGGGCCCTTGACTAGTAAAATGTGGCACCCCGGCTGGCTGACATGTTACTCTGAAATATGATGCGACACAGTGGAGATGACACGTGAGCATTTTTCAAACAAATAGAATAATTTGTGGCTAGCAGAATGCAAGCACTGATGCAATTAATTATCACACGTTCAAGCTCTTGTAGAAATTTGTGTGACATCAAGAGTCAGACAGACTTTACCACTTAATAATGTGACCGTGACCAAATGAAGTTCTTTGTTGCAGTTTTTTGATCTTTAAAACAGTGTCTCTTAATATTGTTATGGGAAATAAATAAATATATAAAATATAAAATATATAAAATAAATGATCTAATAAGGTGCCTTGAATAGGATATGTTGCATTGTGGGATATGCTAGTAAAGCTAACAGGTATTGGAGGTTTGCTAAACATCAGACACTATTCTAACCACTTTCCATAGGTTATTTTAATTCTATCTGACAGCTACTGTTATTATCTTTATTGTAGAGAGCTGAAAACTTAAGAAACAGGATACATGGAATTGAACTAAGCCTTAGTGTCTGTCTCGCTCTTAACCACAAGGCTATGGTAAACATCTCTCCTCCTCCACCTCCTCCTCCTCCTCCTCCTCCTCCCCCTCATCATCATGATTTTAAAAAAGAATACTAAAATTGTGGTTAGGAGACTTCATTCAACAAGCAATTATTAAGCACTTTTTCAGGTGTCATCCTATTTGCACTCATACATATGAAAAGACTATGGTTACTGCCCTCGGGCTGAAAGGCTAATAAGCAACTGAGCAATTATAACCCTGAGATATGCATTATAGCAGTTGGGAAAACACCTAACATTGATTGAAGACATTCAGTATGGTCTTTATGGAGATAACAGGAGCTAGTATTAAGAAAGAGAAGGCTCTTTTCTGATGGGTAAGTTAGAGAAAAGGAATTGGAAGGCAAAGCAACTATGGTGAGGATGATGAGTGTGGTATGATAACAAACATCTGAAGAGGCATAATCCTGTACTTCTGAATCATATACAGTGTTGTTAACCAGTATGACCTCAACTAAAGAAAGGAAGACCAGAAAACACGAAGACACATAAAGATTCTCATTAATTTCTTTGGCAACTGTTTGTGGAATATACCAGGCCCATCCTGAATACTAGTGATAAGCAAGATAGAGGGTTTCACGAACTCTTCTTGCAGAAATAGAACATTTAAAGAAGGATATGTATTTCAAGCTAATGGGGTCATGGGATATTTGAGAGGCAATGGTGGGAGGTGATGCTAGAAAGGTAGGTAAGATTCAGGTCAAAAATTACAGAGGGAAAGAAAGACAACTTGTCTCTGAGTACAGTATGAATCACTTCTCTCACTCATGTGGTATCCGGAAACTGAATCCTGATATTGATAAATGAATGTGCCTTTCCACAGAGTGGCTTCTACTTTTGTGGATGTTTTCTGATGTTTTTCACTGTCCCCATCGCTCTAGCAATTGGGCAACTGTGGAAAAAAATTGGAAACGCTGAAGCTATTCATTTTTAAACTCTGTTCTGCGAAATTCTAGGAGTCTTTGACTTTTTTTTAGTGTTTTGGCAAAGATAACTGTAGTACAAAAATGAAAATACATGTGCACCATCAAAAAAAGTTTTGACATTGAATATGAGGGTAATTTAAATTGTTGGTCAAAACCTCCCTAACATCTATGATATTGCTATTGTCATTAAGGAACATGTGGGTAAGATACAAAAGTAGAAATAAAATTAACGTTTGGTAATAAGATGCAGAAAAGAATACTTCTAAAATGTAGTTACATTAGTTTGAATACTGAAATTATATGAAATCTTTGCTATTCAACTATGAGTATGATTGCGAAGGATCTTTCCTCTTTGCCTATTTTTTGGGAAGGCTACAGTCTCTAAAAGAAATGTTATTGTGAAAAACATTTTATATATCTAATATAACAAAAAATTTAAGGTATTTTGATGTGCTTTTTTAAAACCAGTAATAAATTAAGAACCAATATGTTTAGTGATAGCTGTGCTACTAATGAAAAGCTGTGGCAAGAAAAGTAGGAATGGCTTTTCTAAAAAAAGCAGTTTTAAAAATTTAGAATATACCTAAAAATACTTTTATTAATGTCATAATTATTATACTTTTATTCCAATTCTCTTTCTCTAGTTACTAAGCTAGAAATAGTCTTACTTTGAGTAAATGAGTAACATATACTGATTGTTTAAAAAAAGTGAAAAAAAATGAAGAAAATATGAAAAAATAAGGGAAAAAATGTCACCTACAAAAGTACCTCTATTAATGTTCTGATTTTTATGAATTTAGGTGTTTGTAGGCATATACTCATAATTGGGAAAAATACATTATCTTATAATCTTTTCATATTATGGTGCCAATATATCTGATGAGATGATTTTCAATAACCAAATAGTATTCCACTGATTAACTGTACCATAATTCAATCAGTAAATTCTATATTGAGTTTTTAGTTCTTTCCATTTTTATATCATAAAAATTAATTGCTATAAGCTTTTACACAGACTTTAGTGGTTGTTCTACTGTTCTTTAGGATAAATTGCTGTACAAAATTGCTAGCTGAGAGAGTATTTACAGGGTTTCTCCCTTTAAAAATAATTATTTCTACATATAGTTGGATATACCTATAAAATTACTGTAAGAGAAGAAAAATAAAAACAACAAACTAACAAGAATTCCAGTCGCCAAAGGAAAAAAAAAAGCTAAACACTTGTACAGCTTCATTCCTAATCCCTAGTAAATTTCTACATAGATTGGATGGATGGATGGATGGATGGATGGATGGATGGATGGATGGATGGATGGATGGATGGATGGATGGATGGATGGATGGATGGTTGAATGGATGGACAGACAGAGAGAGGGGTGACAGGACAGATGGACTGATGGACAGAAACTAAGAAGAAAGGGAGGAAGACTTAATCACAATAGAAATCAATTGTATCCACAACTTAAAACATTGATTTAGTTATATTGTAATTTCTCTTTTGTTTTTGATTCATCTGGTATTTTGATCCATCAAGCAAAATTATTCAGGCACTGGAAATCCAAGTAACTTGCTTAATCCCGGAAAAGTAGAACTGACACTTAAATCTGAGCCTGTGCTACAGTAATCATATTTTCTTTAGGGAAAAACACTAAATGAGTGAAATTTATGCCTGAAGTGTTCACCCCTGTACCCTGTCATCGAGTCTTCTAGTAACAGTAAAGGTATTAATTTATATGTGCCTAAAACAAAGCTCTAGCCAGGGATGTTAGCTTTTTAAAATTGAGCAATTGGAAAAGACCATCCTTAAGTTTGTATCCTTTCTCTATCTTTTAGCTGAACAATAAAAATGAATGCACAGGATGATAATCAGGCCAATTCTTCATCCTTTCTCTACCCTTTTCCTTCCCTCCTCACCCTAACATGGGGAACAAAAATGTAGTCTTACTATGCTTTGGTTTCTCAAAACCTTGTGTAAGATGTTTTTTTCTCTCTAGTTAAATCATGAAACACCAACAACATGTTGAGTAGAACATGGAATGGAAATTCCCCATCCATTCCTACGTTTGCTGTGTGCTGTCCTATTCTGCAAAGATCAGGAACTAAAAACTGCATTTCCCAGATTCCTTTGCAGCTAGAATGCACAATATAAATAAATTACACCAACTAGATTCATTCATGAGAGAGTTGGGAGGCCGACCAGACTTCAGACAGAGACCAATTTTCAGATCTTTTTTGTTCTGGCCTGTAGAGGTCGTAAGTCCAAGAGACTGTCTAGAACTTGCTGTCCAAATGAAATCAGGGTTTCAGAGTGACCTTTGCCATGTCCAGAAGTAGTTGTGCAGCTTCCCCAACTTGGATCTATGGTCACAAGGTTGCAGTGCAGGCTCTTGATTCATGCTCCTCCTGGGTTCCAATGATTTCATAACACCTAAGTTTCGGATTTAAATCATGTTTCTCTTAAAATAACTAGAATGATTTGTTTCTTGCTAGGAATCCTGACTTACACAAACATAAATTATAGATATGTCGTGGCAGCAGTTTTTTTCCCCCTGTTGTCCCTGACGTTTAGAGGGTAAATCTTACACCAGTGAATTATTTACACTGAATAACTGCAGCCACCTAGTTATAAATTGCTCGGATTGCCTAAGATGGGATTAAATAGAGTCTTTCTTTAAATCATGACCTCAAAAGTGCTTGTTGCCATCTAGCTTTCAGTGCTAACGCCTTTCATTTAAAATTTTCCCATTTTTTAATCTTCATTTCCTTTTTGGACTTCGTTTTTTTTGCCAATGTTACATTGCTTTAGTGGGGCAGTGGCCTAAGGGCCAAGGAATGGAAGTCCAATAACTGGCTTAAAGTGTCCAACTCAGCTTCTAACTACTTTGCTGAACACAGACTAATCTGCTCCTCATTCTGTGGCTGTTCTTATTTCTGTAAATTGAGGACGTTGCAAGACACACAACAATCCTGTGTGAACCTAGCAATGTGGCCACTGGTTAAGCTGAGCTGGGTGAATCCCGAACAAACTGAGCATTTGTACTAATGGATTTTCATTCTGATCCACATGGCTCCAGCCACTTGGGTAAAATATTGTTTCCATGCGACCTTCTAAGACACTGGGTTTGGAGTCCACTCTTCCATGATTTGGATGTCGGATAAATCAAAGTTGGCTTTACATCCTCTCCAGATGAAACCCATAAAATTCACATTTGAATAGAATTTACCAGTTGCTCCAAGAGCACCTGTGGTCCCAAATACCAGCATTATTCTGAAGTTCCACTGTTTTTACTAAGAGGAAGCATCAGCAAATTAAATACTTATTGACCAGTCATGGTTGTTGCCCAGATGGTCAGGGTAGGTATGTTTTTACTGTCCTCAAACAGGATCATCAGTATTGAGTCAGATATTGAAGCAACTTGCCTTAAAACAAGAATTATTGGTCTAGAGTCAGCTCTTGAGCTGGCTGGAGAATGTAAAGAACAGGGACTTTAGAATCAGGATGCCTGAGCTGAAACTTGAATACAATGTAGTAATGTGGGATTTGGGATCAGTTACTTAACCACCCTTTTTTGTTTTGTTTCAAATATTTATTTATTTTATAATATAATTTTTATTTTTTAATTTGATTGCACATGCATATGTGTGTATGTATATATACACATTTATATATACATATATTTTTCACATTATCATCTACCCTGGGTTTCTCCCACCACCTTATCACCCATGCACCATCTCAATCTCTTGCACTTCTCCCTGATTTTACCCTCCTCCCCCTCTCTTGATCTATGCTTCAATTCTGTTGACGGTTTTACATTTTTCTTGTCCATTTGTTTGTTTTCCCTTTATCCCTCATATAAGTGAGACTGTCCCATAGTTCTCTTTTTCTTTCTGGCTTATTTCTGCTAACATGATTCCTTCTAGCTCCATCCACGTTGCTGTGAATAGCATAAGTTTGTCTTCTTTGATTGCTGAATAATATTCCATTGTGTAAATCTACCATATCTTTTTTCAACCATTCATCAGTTTTGGGGCATTTGGGTTTTTTCCATGTCCTGGCAATTGTAAATAGAGCTGCTGCAATAAACATAGGAGTACAAGTGTCCTCGTGAATTAGTGTTTTTGTTTCCTTTGGGTAGATTCCCAGTAGTGGGATTGCTGGGTCAAATGGTAGCTCCATTTTCAGTAGTTTGAGGGTCCTCCACACAGCCTTCTGTAGTGGCTTGCATTCTTTTTGTTCTGTTAACCACCCTTTTGTGATTCTGTTTCTTAACCTGTAAAACCAGTGTAAAAATGGTACCTACTCACAGGCTGGTTTTGAAGATTTATGAAGTGAGCACCAGTGGAAAATTTAGACCATGCTTTGTACAGTAGATGTGAGTGGTTAGGATTTCCTTGCCTTTTATCCATTTTGAGTTAGTTTTTGTAGATGGTGTGAGGGAGGTATCTTGGTTCATTTTTTGCATGTCTTGGTCTAGTTTTTCCAACACCATTTATTGAAGAGGCTGTCCTTTTCCAATGTAAGTTTTTCACTCCTTTGTCAAAGATTAGTTGACTATATATGTGTGGCTTTATTTCAGGGGATTCAGTTCTGTTCCATTGGTCTGATTGTCTGTTTTTATACCAGTACCAAGCTGTTTTAATTACTATGGCTTTGTAGTATAGTTTGAAGTCTGGAATAATAATACTTTCATTCTCTCTTTTTCTTGTCAGGAGGTTTTACGATAATTGAGGTCTTTTTTTATTCCATATGAAATTCTGTAATTTTTTGTTCTATCTCTTTGAAGAATGTTGTTGGAATAATTATAGGATTGCATTGAATATGTAGATTGCTTTTGGTAGAATGGCCATTTTGATGATGTTAATTCTTCCAACCCATGAGCAGGGAATGTCTTTCCATTTCCTTATGTCTTCTTCTATCTCTTTTAGCAGTGTTTTGAAATTCTCTTTGTATAGATCTTTCATATGCTTTGTTAGGTTTATCCCCAGGTATTTTTTTTTCAGTGCAATGGTAAATGGATGGTTTTTTAAAATTTCTTCTTCAGCTTGACTTTTTGTGTATAGGAAAACTTCCATCTTCTGTGTGTTCATTTTGTAACTGGCTACTTTACTGAACTGGTTTATTGTTTCTAGAAGTTATTCCGTGGATTTTTTTTGGATTCTCTGCATAAAGAATCATATCATCTGCATATAATGAGAGCTTCAGTTCTTCTTTACCTATTTGTACTCCTTTTATGTATTTCTCTTGTCTTATTACCCTTGCTAGAACTTTCAGTACACTCTGAAATCATAAAATACATAGAGAAAAACCTGGGCAAAACCCTTCATGAGTTACAATTCAGAAACCCATTTTTGGATGCATCTATATTTGGCAAAAAAATGAAGGAAAACATAAACAGCTGGGACTACATCAAACTAAAAGGCTTCTGTACAGCAAAAGAAACAACAGAAAAATGGAAAAGAATCCCAATCGAGTGGGAAAAAATTTTTGACCTCCACACAAGTGATAAGGGTCTGATAACAAAGATACACAAAGAACTCACACAACTTGACAAAAACAAAGCAAAAAATCCAGTTAAAAATGTGGAGAAGATCTAAAAAGACACTTCTCCAAAGAGGAAATATAAATGGCCAACAGGCACATGAAAAAATGTTCAATGTCATTGGCAGTAAGGGAAATGCAAATCAAAACCACAATGAGATACCACCTTACACCAATAAGAATGGCCCACATCCAAAAAATGGACAACAACAAGTGCTGGCGTGGATGTGGAGAGAAAAGAACACTCTTACACTGCTGGTGGGAATGTAAACTGGCCCAGCCACTATGGAATGCAGTGTGGAGGACCCTCAAACTAATGAAAATGGAACTACTATTTGACCCAGCAGTCGCTCTTCTGGGAATCTACCCCAAGGAGATCTCAATGTGGGTACAAAGGGACACCTGTGCTCGGATATTTATTGCAGCACTATTTATAAATGCAAGGACCTGGAAACAACCCAAATACCCTAAGACAGAGGACTGAATGAAAAAGAGGTGGTATATGTACACAATGGAATATTGCACATCAATTAAAATTGACAAATTTGATGATTTTTTTGGGGGGTAACATGGATGTCCTAGAAGAAATCATATTGGCAGAAACAAGTCAGAAGGAAAAAGACAGAAACCAAATGGTTTCACTAATATATGGACAACCAAATGAAAATACACAACTGGGGGAGGGGACCAGCTAGAGTGGCCAGGGAGGGGAGGTGGTGGGTGACCCCAAGGGATCACAATGATGTGAAATATATATATATTATTTAAAATATAAAAAAGAAAGATTTCCTGCCTTAACACTATTTTGCTAACAAACAGTTGCCTTCTATTTTTTGTGCTATGGTTTCTTAGTCTCTATAGTCTACTTTTATTCAAATTTTGTGTGAGTTGCTAAAATGTTTTCAGCTAGCAATTCTCTAGTTAATGACTTCTATGCATTTGTTTCCTATTTGTACATATTTCTTTCATTTTGCCCAGCTATTAACGGGCAATTAATAATTGTGTCAATACTTTGTAAAATATCTGCTAAGTTTAAGGTAATATTTCTAGTATTTTTAAATTTGGTAGAACATCTTAATAGTGTTATAAATGCATACTTTACCTACAAGAGCATCCTATGTGTCAGTCTCCTTTTCATTGCAGGTTCCAGATCTCTTGAACAAATTAATCTTTCAGTAATCACAAGTTTATACATCTTGACCTTGGAATGAGTGCAGTTCAGGCTGAGAAAACATTAGGCAAGTCTTCCTCCAACTACTTGGTGGGAGAGTAATAGAGAATGTTCACAGTGAGCCTCAGAAATCCATCAGAGTTGAAGTGTCTTGAAAACAATTGACCATAGGCATTTTCAATATCCCGGTGCCACTTAAGGAATCTAATTCCTTCTGTCTCCCCCACTAAGAAGTTAAGGGTTCATCTACCTATCTACTTGGGTGTCTCTGGCATCTAGAACACAGACGAGATAAAGTCCTCTCTCTCAGCTTAGTCAGCAGGCCCTGATTTTCTGCTGTTACAAGCTTTGTATTCCAGAACTGAGGCCCTGGCAGCACATCTTCCTATCTTCTCTCAGATAAGATGCAAACTTCCTTCTTAACAGATGCTACTATTATATCTAAATGCATGCCATTCGCTTATTTGCCCAGATTATACCATATGTTTGATTTGCACATCTGTCTAAAATTATCCTACATTTTAAATCTAGTGAGTTGTATGGCATGTTGGATCTTACATTTTGCTTTAGGCTTGAATTTCAGTTAAAACTTGTTTATATTCTGTTTGGTTTATAATTATCCATTATTTTGGGACGATACTATTTTTGTTAAGGACATCCCTGCATGCCAACTAAATTATTCCTTGTACTTTGAGTTTTCCTCCCTGTCAGTTTGCTCTGTTCTGGGTGAGTGTACTCGAGGTTGCTTGCAAAGCTTTCACGAACACTGTATTCTAAGTCATCTCCCTATAGCCTTTGGTTTTATTTGTAGAAATGTGACTGAGTTGGACAAAACTTCATATTCAGGGGATTGAATCAATAGAGCTTAGCTCACTGGTCTCTGGAGATCTGGAAAAACTGAATGTTTACAGCCTCTGTTTTTCTACCACTTTGTAAGCCAGACTTTTCTACTGGAATGACTGGAATGAAAACAGAAATAAATTCCTCATATAAATGTATAGATAGCTTCTTGTACTGTTGTCAAAGGATCACTTTAAAGTTTAGCAACCTGGAAATTTGAAGCATTTTTTCTATTAAACTGTATTATTATGCAGCAATTTATATTGTCTGAGTGCTTTATAATAATTTCTTTGAATAGTTATTCCTCACAATCTTCCTGTGATATAGAATATTACTGTCATATCTTCTTCCCTCTGTTGTCTTTGGGGAGAAGTAAAAAGCAGGCAGTTTATAACTTGTCAAATGTTACCAAGTGAGTCAATGGCAAAATGGGATTTGAAATCCCAGTGTCTGTGTCTCTGATCAGCTATTATTTCTATTCTACCCAGATAACTGTACCGTTTCCCTATTTATTGTTCAGTCTGTCATTTCTTACTTCAACAAAATCCAATTAAATTGTTCAGTGTTTTATCTCCTTTCTCCCATACTAATTATTTCTTCTTTGTTTATATAACTTTATCATGGGCATTAGGTAAAGACTTGCCTAATAGCAAGAGGAAGTATTAAATTATTTCTTTGAACCTGTTTAATTCTTTCACCCTTTATTTTACCTATTAAAACTAGGTTTGAAGCTGTATATAATTTTTGATGGTCATAAGTGAAATAAGCAAGTCTTTATTCTCCACAATTTGATACATATATTTAATTTCAGAAATAATAAGTTATTGTTATGATGGCATGAATTCTCTGTAGAGACACTGAAACCAGAGCTCATGGCTTCTAACCAGGCAGTTGGTATCCTACAAGTTGTAAAGGGCCTTTAGAAGAATGTTTGGACTTTTTGCCACCCTAGCTGTGTGAGCTGTGTGACCTCAGACAGTGATTTGTCTTCTGTAGCCTGATATTTCTCTGCTGTAGAGTCAAGATAATATATAACTCATAGACTTAGGTGATATTAAAGTAAGGAAATATATGTTGACAGTACTCAGTTGCCATAGAGGCTATTAACAAACATTAGTCTCCATCAGTCTTATCTTCTAATTGCTTGCATAGACCTGGACTGTCAGTATGGGACTCATTATTTATCATGAGTGGCCAACACATTTTGTTCCTTGGCAAAATATTTACATAATCAGCAAAAACAAACGTCATCACAGAGTCCTTAACAAAATTTGTTTCCCTGCAGCAAATATTTAGTTATTGAACAACTACCACAGGTTCTCGAATAATGTCACTTTGTTCACTGTCCTTTAGTTATAATGTTGATGAAAAAGAAAATCCCTGCTGATAATGTTAAATGAAAGACCCTTATTAGAAGACCTGCTTTCACTGCCATCATTTTGTTTGAAGGTGCAGTTTCCAATGACCCATGAAAAATGTTAAGTGAGACCTTAACTGTGTATCCCTTTTCACTTTTAGGGCTCTAGTAATCATTTCAGTAACTTGATCACTTGTAGATGTTGAATGTCTTGTCTTTTGCAAGAGACAAATGTGCACAAAAGCTACTTGTTATTGATAAGGATTACTTCAGAAATGCTTTGAGAGGAATCCTGTCAAAATAAAAACCATTTTATGTCAGTTATGATCCAAGTACGTTAGATAGGAACCAGACTGAGTATTTAACAAATGAAATTTGATATAAAAAAAACTGGGTCTACAAGTTCTGGGGAACTAAAAGGACAGAAATGAAATCACTTACCCCAAAGATGATAACTTCTGGGAGCATCTACCAACCCCAAATCTGAGAATATAAAAGGTTAAGAGATTGGGGCTGGGCATGGTGGCTCGTGCCTGTAAGCTTAAGCCTATCAAGCGGCCAGAGCTAGGGATCGCGGTTCGAGTCCCGCCTGGGGCCCGTAGCAAGACCTAGTTCCAAAAAAATATCTGGGCATGGTGGCACGTGCCTGTAACCCCAGCTACCTGGGAAGCTGCGGCTGGGGGTTGCTTGAGTCTGTAGTACCCTGGGCAACGAGAGCCTGCGGTTCCATGGGCAAAAATAGTGAGACCTAGTCTCAAAAAAAAAAAAAAAGGAGTAAGAGATTGGGGTAACCCACACCTAGGAATTAGAAGGAAGGGGAACTGACTACCTTGGTACTCACAGCTAGGTGAGCACCCAGTGATTTCTGGTGATCTAGGCTCTCAGAGGAGAGAATTTTACCTACGTAGAGAGCAGATATCTTAATGAGCAGAACATGTGGCTACTCTGGTATCTCAGACTAGGCAGAGTGAGGCTAGTTCTAAGTATGCCAGAAAGAGATTAAGCTGAAAGAAACCAGTGATGAAGCAAAAACAGTCATTAGTCCTGATTTCTAATGTCTAACTGGACTTCTATTAATGTTAGAAGCCTAACATTAGACTGCTATTCGCTGAATCTAACAGGAAGACAGCTGGAAGAGTAGTCTGGATGGTAAGCCCTTGAATTATTGAATAGGAAAGGATAGATTTGCTGCTGAGGAACAAAAGAAATAAAAAAGTGGTATACACAACTTGAAAAAAATCAATCGTCACACCTTTGGGTTCTGAAGTCCATCCAATTTCATCAGTATATCGTAATTAAGCTGCCTTCCATATATTAATTGAGGTTTCAAATAATGACAGGAAATGGGTTGCTATTTAATTCTTACACTGAACCCTATGAAGCTGTATTCCTTTCTTGTGGTCACTTTCTTGTGCCTTTTTGAAGAATGCACCAGTCTTACTCTGAGCCTGAATAAGCAGATTGGTTTTTCTTAGTGAGGCATGTGTTTTATAAAGCTGAGTAAAAAGTAGAACAGCTGCAAGATGGGTGTCTTGAAACTCCCAGAGAGATAGTTGAACAAGCAAGCCTTCTTTTGAGCAGAAAAGTTCTCAGATTACTAGGAGTCTCGTTTATTTACTGAATCAGAATGATGTTGAGGCATTTAAATACTTCCTTTGGGAACTGTGTAATGGGATCTTGTGCTGTTTACGTGATGTCTGCTCCAGGGAATAAATGAGCATTTTCTTGGACAGTTAGATGGGGTAGAGTGTAAAATGATTTCCAGTGTACAAACCTGACTGGTAATACTTTCAAAGATTTGTTTCTTACAGGGATTGCATATTGAATTTCAGTAAAAAGTAAACCTGACTTGGTTTACTATAGTCCAAAAATATGTTTCTCTAAGTTGTCACAACAAAGATTGAAACTAAATAAGGGAATCTGAGAAAAATGAACTAGACCTGAAGTCATTTAAATGGTTTGGCTGCTACCAAATAACAATGAATGTTTTAGCAAGAGTGTGTATATTTGGGAAAACTCATAGGAAGTTAGCCTTCCTGTTATTTCTATAAAGGAGACCATACCTCATCATTTGTCTTGATAAAAAAGAGAGTAATAGAAGAATTGGATAATTATTCAGTTAAGTAGTTTTCTAAGTGTTCTGAATGACTATAGCCAAAGCACATTGGATAATAGACCATGGCAATATTTGTGTGATTGGAGAAGATTTTGATATCCCACCGTTTTCCTATATTTTCTTCTGGACTGCTAAGTATAAGGATACTCAGAGGAAAGCATCAGATACATAGAAGATGATCAATTCTCAGATGTTAATAATCTAGCATAAATAACTAAAATGGACTTCCAATTAGTGTCTAAAATGAATTTTAATCATTTGAAATAAGAGTTAATGTGGATGAATTTTAGTGGGATATAAAAAAGGGGCAAATAAATTGTGAAAAATAGTGATTTAGCTGTGAAACTTTTGCAATAGAACAGACTACAAGAACAAAATGATTTAATGACATAGTGTGTCTGTCAATAAAGTTAATTCTGCTTAGACTATATTGTGCTAAGTATTGAAATCAAGTGCGATAAGAGTCCCACAGCTCCAACCATGTAAGATAGGAGGTGAGAGGTCGTCTTTGCTGGTCATCCATACACTCAACAATCCATTTATAATGGATTTTGACTGAACCTCCCTGAGGAACCAGTCTGATATATCTTAACAGCCGTTAGTAAGTATCTAGTCATTAATCATTCCTTACTCTCCTCATCTTCTTGAGGAGATGTGCTTGCAGGGTTAAAGGAAGTCTTTCCAGGGGGTGTGTTATGACACAGTGCTACAAGGAAGACCATTAGGACTACTGACTCAGGAATACATATGTTGGTCTCATTTTCCTTTCCTTCCATCATAGTTCTTAATCATGGATTTTAGAGTAAACTACAGATTGTTATGAAGACTTCTTGATAATGAGTACTAGCCTCCTGTCATAACATCTGAGTTTTGTAAACATTCTGATGCATCCTCTTAATGAGAGTGTATGCATTGGAGCCACATCTGAGATTATAAATATCATTTTCTGGGTTGACTCTGTGCAAAGTACAGAGTACAGTAGGTCATCATGAAGATGGATAAACTAAGGACTGGAGGTAAGAATTTACCTAAGTGTTGGAAGGCTTGAATTCAGGCCATGTCACCCCACAGAAGTATCTGCCAGTCATTTGAAGGAGCTATTAACTTTTTAAGGGGTATCCAGTCCTAAGGCAGTTCTGCCTTACCTAATATTGTGATGGAGCATTTTGCATTTCTGGGCCTCCACTTTCACATCTGTAAATTGGGTTGGCTTGGTGGACTGGCCAGTAAAGACTCTTACAGATCTAATCCTTCATTTCTGTAGTATTGAGATTTGGATGTCTTTATTCTTGAATTCAGCGGAAGTAAAGAATCTGCTTGAACCTGTCCCTGAAAATAATTACTTCTAGAAGAAAGTTTCCATGTTAATATCTCCAGTTTTAAAGTCAAGAGGTCAAAAGAACACATGAAATCAATTCCCTAGTATAATGTTGAGGATATATATCAATGAATATTGAGGTTATGAGGAGAACTATTGTAGGTCTACTAGTATTTGGGTGCTGGTTGTGTGAATATGATCACTGCAAAAATTCTGTGACCTTACATTGGTATTTCTGTTGCCTGACAATGTTTTTTCACTAAAAATGTATCATAAAGGCTTAGCTATTATCAATTGTAATCATTCACCTTCAGGATATAGAGAAGATTAAATGTTCAGACATGTTACTGAGTAAAATCAGTAAGGTGGAGAGTTGTCTATCAAGTGTATATGTGTGTGTGTGTGTGTGGGGGGTAACAAAAACCTTTGATGACTCTTCCCTACAGTGTATTTGCATCTTTATTCTCTAGTTCCTGTATATATTTTTATTGTACCAATCAATAGACTAGAAATTATACCAAGATCATTACAGCTTAGAGCTTTGCCTGGGAAATCCAATTGAAAAGCAATATGGCAAAACTAATTTGCCTTAATATATTCTAGAATCTGAGCATCCCTTTCCTGGAGGATCTGCATTCTAAAATAAAACTATTGGGGAATGCAATGCAGAAGGATAGAAAGAAATCTTTTAATGATGGAATTTGATGCACCAGGAAGGGAGATGTTTGGGTTTCACATTTTTCAGTCAGATAAACATGCTGTGTTTACCACAGATGAAACTTTTCTGTCCTTGGTAAAATTTGACTATAGATCAGAAGCCTCAATTCTTGTAAATTATTACAAATAGATGACTATATCTGAGTATAACTAGTTGTGTAAATAAAAAGGAATTACAGCTATTACCAATTTGCGTTGAATAGAATGAGTAGTAATTTATCCCTGCATTTCACACATTTCCTATTGAACATTTATATTGTTCCAGTTACTGAGGAATAACACCTTGAAGAGAAGGAGAGACACAATCTCTTCTCGTGGAAACTTGGTAAAGGAGGCCATTTTAAAATGCTAACCAAATAATTATTTCACTGAAAACTTGATCAGTGCTATAAAGCCAAGTGCAAGGAATTGGTATTTTAAAAGGCACCTGAAATATATTTACATTGAACATTGCATATTTAAGCCCAGAATGTGATTTTTAAAATGAATTGCAAAGAAAAGTGTCTCATAACTGTTACTTACTATGACACTTTATATTCTTTATTCCCTTTTTGTTCATTAGAGGCATATTAATACTGCCTAATAACTTAGCATAGCTATTGGTGCATATCTGATGCTATGAAAAGAATGCCTTCTCCATTTAAAAATGCACTCCTGTCTGTTTATATTACTGTGAAAATGGTGTTGCCATAGCTACAAGATGTTTATTTGTATCATTTGTCCTTAATTGGCATGGAGGTTGCAATTTGGCAAGAATCAATAGTTTTGACAATTAATTGACTTAATTTTTAAATGAGTCAGTGTTAAAGTTTGTTTTGAATAAATGAACTCTTATCTTGTTTATCCATGTTTATTTTCTATTTGAATGCAATGCATGGCTGAAAAATATTTAGACAGAAATGGAGAAGTTTTGTATTCTAGTTTCAACATCAGAGATAACAAAATTCTGAAGGAAATCCTTTTCATCCCCTATATTTTCCAAATACTCAAGAGATTCCCTTCATAAGATATTTATCTGAAATGATTATAGATTCCTTTAAAATAAAGAGATTTAAGGGATTAATAATTGATAAAAATGAGCCTAGATACCCAAATTCAAACTCAGAATTATGTTGTTTCCAGTAATTTATTTATTCTGGGGTTTATTCTTTTAAAATATTTGTTAATCAAAATTCAAGTTCACTGTGCATCTGTTTTTTGCCTTACCATCCCCATTTTTTTCTATTGACATAAATCCTCTTCTGGGGAACCTTTGATATCTCTGAAATTCATATTATATTTATATGGTTAAATTTTTCTCATGCTTAATAATATATAATATTCTGTTATTCTTTGGTCTTGTGCACACATTCATTTGGAAATTTGGGGTGCTTTCTGTTACTGTAATCTGTAATTCTGTTGGGTCATGAGACTTCTGTAAAGTAAAGAAAGTAAGCAAACTAAAGGATTTCTTTATCTTTAGTGACTTCCAGATTCTTCTATCATAGACCAATACAGTCATATCTGGGTTTACATTAACTAAGTCTAGCCAGTCTATGACTGTAGGTGTAACTAAGTCTAGCCAGTCTATGACTACACTGATGGCATTTTCTGTCAGTGATAATGACCAGTAGTAGAAGTCATCTCCTTTACCTGACTGTCTCATCTTCTTGTCCATGCAGTGCTGGCCTTTCCCCAAGAACTGCATTGAAATTCTGGAACTGTATATTTGGTGCATGGCTTGGCCACCTTACATCCTTCCTCAACCACTGACTTCTTTCCTATTTTGAATTGTCTGTGAAGTCACTCAAAGTTGGTCCCTCATTACTCATTATTTTTAATGCCCTTCACTAGAACCCTGGCATCTAGTCCAGGAGGCATCTCAACCAGGATTCACAGTGAGGAATCCTCAGGGTGGCAAGGAGGTTTCATGTTCCTTAGACTCCTTTGGGATCTGAGATGAGCAAAATAATTATTAGCCCTTCTATTTTGCTTTTTGTCACAGGACACCAAAACAGTTTTTCTTATGACATCGCTGTCACTTAGAATCGCTTTTAAAAAGAAATTAAATCACTTCCTTTGTGTGCACCTCACATGCTTATGAGAACTGGTATATTATTTATGAGACACTTTATCTTGGAAGTATTTTAGAACAAATACCGCCTGGGCTTCACCATTTCAATTTCTACATCCCCTGTAGAGTAGGGACATGATGGCATTGCATAACCCTAAAACGTTAGCCCATGAGTGTCATACACTAAACACAATTAATTCTTAGTAATCCTGCCCAGTGCTAGTGATATATTTAAATAAGTAAGGAGTTTCTGTTACCATGGCCTCCTCTCATGCTCAATTCATGTTTAAAACAATTTTGTGTTTGCCTTTTCTTCTCAAGTCAGTTCTATCAGTCTGGAGCCAAAATTTATGACTATGTTAGATACAACATAGCAAAACAATCTAAAAACATCCTAAAACTATAGTAATCCGAGAAATCCACACAATTACAAGCTATTATAAGGTTTAATAGACCCAATAATGACCACCTGCATCATGATGCGGTAGGTAAGGATTTTAGAAAAAAAAATGCTTCTAATGGAAGTTCATAGGGGTGAAATCTGTATATTCAAACACTTATTTAAATCCTCTTTCTAGTTCAACTGCCCCCACATTCTTACCCTCACTTCTATCACTGTAGCAATCCACATTGTGATCATACTTGTATCTCAGATACCTATAAAGAGAAAAGGAAGAATGTAACTATAAATATGGCCTCCCTCCACAAAACACAAGATGTACAGACTTCTTAAATGCAGAATATTAGTAGATTGGGTGAACATCCATATTTTGTGGAACTGTGAGGAAGGAAAAGAACTCCAGTTATGTTTTAAAAATTTTATTCATTTTAATTAATTTTAACCTAGGCAACATTGGGGTACCTTCATCAGATATTGCCACCATAGTGCATCCACCATCAGATAACCCATAGTTCACCACCGTAGTCCATAGTGCTTTCCTTCTCTCTTTTTTTTAACCCCCTCCCCCTACCCCACCATTGGTACTTCTGTCCTGTGGTCAGATATCAGGGGTTAGTTTTTCAGTTTGTATTTGTCTATTAGTTTAGTTACTTTGTACAGTTTTAATCACAGAGGTAGATAACACTTGGAGAGATAAAGGAAGCAGTCCGTTGTTATGATGGCAGGATGTTTGGGATTTCTACATAGCAGGTAGCGAAAGCTTAGAGGAAGTACACCCACATGAATTTGAAACAGTTTACTGACCGCAGCTGAATGACCAGTCAAGTGTATATTAGTTTTGCATGAATAATAACCTCTATAAACCACCCTAAAGATAAGGATACTGATGTAGAAACATGGGAAGAGTAAGAACTTACAGCAACTCCTCTCAAGACACAAAGACTTTAAACACTGGTTCTCAAAGTATCTTCCTGGACCCAATCAAATCAGCATTGTTTGAAAATGCGGTAGATAGGCAAATTCTGAGGTTCCTTTCCAGGTCTAAGGAATGAGAAACTCTAGGGGGGAATCTATATTTAAATCTGCATCAATTACTATTCTTGTCACTGTGATGTGCGCTTAAGTTTGAAAACCTTTGGTTCCAAGACAATTTCTAAATTAATTTTTTCATGTGAGCAAACATTGGCTAGGTTTAACAATTCACAGGGACAAAGGCATAGGAGAAACCATGTCCTTCAGTGTCATAAGACTTGGTTAAGAAACAAAATATAACTCATAGATGTTTTTAAAATCAAGCCAACAATAAAGAAGATGGCATAGGGCAGTCAAGTTTAGATTAATTAATTGCCAACTTAATGGATTGAAAATCCCTAATATTGGTGCAGAGGAAGGAAAGATCACTTAGTCCTTGTGGGATTAGGAAGATTACTAGGAGGAAGTGATGGTTAGGATTTTTAGAGGAGTTTCCAGTATAAATTGGAAAGATCCAGGGATAGTCAGAGGGGTCAAGACTTGGAAAAAGTGTAAGTGTTATTTAGTCATTAAAGAGATCAGTTGGAACAGAAGTTTCATGTTCATTAAAGACACAGGGAAACTCTCCCTCAGAATTTGCACTTGCAATTTATTGGTGTCTTTCTAACATTACAATGCTCTGAATGTTTTTAAAATATTTTGCTCAGTATTTCTGTCTAGGTAGGAAGGTGGTCTGAATAACCCATCCTCCCATGACTGGAGGATTCTTATAGCTTTTTTATGTGTCAACTATAGTCAAGTCACTTACTAGATTCTATGATTGTAAAGTTCAACTCTACATACAGTTCCTGCCCTTAAGCTTATGGGGAAAAACAGGACTGTGTGATGATCTATACGCTGGGTACTTGGAGTTTACTGATTTCATATTGTTTGAGGTTTCATATTTGGGTGTTCCCTATATTAGATCTGTACTTCAAAATAAAATATTTGAGGCTGCTATTCTGGTTACAAAGCCCTGAGATTAAGTCTGAGATGATTTCTAAAGTCATATCATCTGTATCATACAATCCAGCAATCTACACCCCTTGCTATATTCCCAAAAGGTATATGCGCTCAAAAACCTACACACAGATGTTTAAATCAGCTTTATTCAGAGCTGCTAATACTTCGTACCAACCAAGATATTCTTCAGTTGATAATGGTATAAATGATCTGTGGTATATTCGAACAATGGAATGTTACTCAGCACTGAAAAGAAATGAATATCAAGCCATGAAAAGACATGGAGAGGCCCTAAGTGTTTATTGCTATGTGAAAGAAGTCAACTAGATGATATTCTAGTGAAATTATCAAGTCAATAAAAATAAAAAAAATCTGTGGTTGCCAGGACTTTGACACAGGTGGGGTGGGGCATATACCTGCTAAAGACAGCACAGAAGAGTTTAGAGCAACGAACATATCCTGGGGGATACGATCATGCTAAACACCCCTCGTACATTACTATAAATCCAGAGAATGGGCCACACAAGTGTGAATCCCAGTGTCAGTTAGGGACTTTGGTTGATCATGATGTATCCATGTAACTTCATTTGTAGTAACAGATATGTCACTCTGGTGGGCAGTAGAGAAAATCAGGAGGGGATGTCTGTGTGGAGGCAGGTATATGTGGCCACACGCTTCACCTTCCTCTCAGTTTTGCTATGATCTAAATTATCTCCTATTAAGTAGCCATTTAAATATTAAAAATATCATGTTTCTTTCATGTTTGATGTGATCTGGATCTGCTACTCTTTTGTCTCCTCACATACTGCTCACTCCTTGACTTCCACCCTCCAGCCACTCAGCTTCTTTCATTCCCCCAGAAGACCTCCTTTTCTTCTGCAGGAGGGCCTTCTACTCACTCCCTTTCAACCTCAAGTGCTCTCCCCTTCTCTCGCCTCTTTGCTTAATAACTCCTGCCCATTTCTCAGCGTTCTGTTCTAGAATCTCCTTGGTACACGAATCAGGTCTTCTTATTGTAGCCTCTGATAGAATCGCCCCCCTTTTTTAGTGTGCCAGTTTCAGTTTATATTTATACACTAAACAGTAGTTCCTTGACTGATACGAGCATCCTAAATTAGACTACAAAGTTTTGGGAAGCAAGGACTGTATTCATTAACATATAACCTTTCACACACTGTGCCTTGTGCATTGGAAGATATGAATGAATGAAATGTGAAATAAATCGTACCATTTGTTCAGTTACCATTTTCAATGAAATTTGGCTATTGAGTGTATATTACTGTAGGGCAGTGGATCACAGCTATAGCCTCCTACTGAAATTGCTTGGAGAACTTAAATAACTACTGATAACCCCACAGAGATTCTGATTTGAATAGTCTAGGGCAAGTCAGGTGTAGCCAATGTTGAGAGCCAGTCTGAAATAACAAATCCTCAGTTTGAAATAGCTGTGGATTTAGGAAATAGGAGTGAAACAATCTTTGAGGATTTTTTTTGAACATAATATAGAATATTTATTTTGAATGAAGTACTGACTTGTTTATCATGTCGACCCTCTGGAGTAGTGAAGACAACAGTTAGATAGCAGTAGAAAATGAACTAAAGGAAAAAAAAAAGAAACATGTCAATAGCCTCCCTCTCCCAAAACAACAGAAAAAAATTTTTCATGAAAATAATGACTAATATTTGCACATTTCCTTGTAGAATTGTAACCAAAAGTAAAAGCACTATATTGAATCAATTTGATAATTAAGAATTGAACATGAGAGTACATTCTCACATTTTTCTTATTTAGGTATATCTTGGATTAATCAAAATGTAACTTGACCCAGAAAGAATTTTAGCAAAACTATAATGAATGTTGTAGTAAAAACTATCCCAAGGTTATTCAGTTTATGTGAAAGTACTGAAAGCACTCTAAAAGTATTATTTGAATTTCTTAAAGAGTAGATGAATCAAAAAAAAAAAAAAGTCTTAGCATGGTCAACAAAAGTTTTCCGAGAAATTATGCTTTAAAAGAAAGTTTTCATGTTTTTGATTTTTATTGTTTGTTGCAGGGATTCTTACTGCAGTACACAAATATGGAATGACTATATTATTGCTGTTAGTTCTGATTCTACTTAACTGAGTGAACACATACAGACATGCATATATATCTTTTTTTTTTTTTTTGAAAGGCAAGATCTTAAACCACTATGACATTGGTTCATTGATCAATGGGTCCCCAAATAGTTCCTGGCAACCCTCCTACTCTCTATTTCTAGGAGTTGAACTATTTCATATAGTTCATGTATGTGGAATCAAGTTGTATTTGTCCCCTTGAACCGCATTGTTTCAGTGTGCCTCATGTCCTCCTTGTTCTTCTCTGCTGTTTAGCATGGCGGAATTTCCTTCTGTTTAAAGACCCAGTAATATTCCCTTGCATGATTTTATCCTGTTTTCTCCATCCATCCGCTGATACACATGTCGGCTGTTTTCATGTTTTGGCTGTTATGATATTTGCTTCCACTGTAGTTGTTCTGAATGAACCTGCTGCTAACACTCTCATGTGTTGGTTTTGGGGGCATATATTTCAGTTGCACAGACACTGATGATCAGTTTTACTTTGTAGCTGAATCCATTTACACACACTTAGCAAGTGTTTATGAAAGTCCTAATTGTTCTGCATCCGTCTGACATTTTATATTCGTAGTCTGTTTAAAAGTTCACCATTAGATTGCTCATATGGTGATATTTTATTGTGGTTTTAATTTGCATCTCTCTGGTGAGAATTGCCTTCCCACACATTCATTGCCTTGTTAGATATGCTTTCTAGGCCTGTTGAAATAATTGTCCATTGTGTTGTGTGGTGGTATGTTTTTCCTGTTGATTTGTAGACCTACAGTGGTATGCACTCTCTCGAAAATTTAGCAAGACAGACAGAGAGAGGAAGGGGGAAAATGATGCCTTAAGGAAAAGTGGGGGTCATCTCTGAGAGTGTGGTAATCTGCCTGTGGAAGATGGGATTATGTCTGGAATTGAAAAAAGTGGTTCTCTGGATTCATCTGCTAGTGTAGCATTCTAGAGCATTATGGTGCATTTTCTCAATCTTTCTGGCATGTGAGAAAAACTCTAATTTTTCTAGTCACTCTGTCATGTGCACTGTTTTGTAGATTTTGACTGTCTGTCAGCTTCTAAACAGCAGCCAGAGAAATGATTGAGGATGGGGGCACATTTAGCACTCTCTGTGCATGCTGCTGATTTGAGCAATCACAGCAGCCACAACATAAGCAGCTTCTCAGCCTTATTCAAATTGCTTTTCTAACGTGCGATTCTTCCATGTCGTGGAAACACTCCTGTGTGAAATTGATTAGGAGAAAGTGAGGGAACATCTTTCCCTGTCTCTATAAATATTGGTTTATTTATAATATAAAGATGAAGTTGATTTTAATTTATTTCTCTTAAAAGAGCATCTGCTCTTACAATTGGAAATAGTTTAGTCAATAGATGTACAATCAGTCTTCTTTTGTAAAGAAAACTTTTTTCTCCTTTTACTTAACTACATTGTTCTTTAAAAAAATGGGCTTGATTATGCCACATGCAGAGACTTGAACAGAATTTTGAAAGTGCACTTTGAATCAAAAGGTTTGCCTTTCAGCCTTGCTAAAATTTAATGTGGTGTCCATCTCTTACTGCCTTCACCAACATGCTTTTCACTCTGTTCTTTCTTTCTGTAGTGTTCTCCTGCTCATTCTGACCTGGGATTTATCCTTGAGACATGTAGCAAGGAGGCTCCATACCCACCATGAACCAGAAATAAGAAAAAAAAAAGAAAAGAAAAAAGGAAGGAAAGGAAGAAAGTGGAAATGGAAATATGTAGAAAAATGCAACTATTACTTTAAATGTGGACCATAGAAAATAGTCTTAATAGATCTATCTATCTATCTGTCTATCTATCTATCTATCTATCTATCTATCTATCTATCTATCTATCTATCTATCTATCTTCTATCTATCTATCTATCTATCTATCTATCTATCTATCTATCTATCTATCTATCTATCTATCTATCTATCTATATCTATATATATATATATTATCCCCACTTCTTCCCCCCGCCCCGCAATTTTCCAAGGCTGATATTTCATCTTTAGAAAAAAACACTCATGTTCAAATTTGGAAAAGGAGATCCTCTATCAATACTACAACTATTAAAACTCTTTGGTCGACAAAACTCTTTCACAATATGGTCTGTGAAATGTCATTGTCTTCCAGAGGTAAGATAACATATCTGCTGCCATCAAGGTACAGTCTCTTAGCTCCTAACCTGCCCTTCCATGCTCTTTTCTCTTTTCCAGGACTGGAGTTCTGTAAAACATTTGCTTTGGCAGCTGGTCCTCCAAAGGGGCTGCCCACAGGAGTCCTCAGCGGGGAGAGATGCAAGGCTGAGTCAGGGAGAAGGAACATAAACTCTTTGTTTTTTCTCCGGTCAGCTCAGTACGTGAAAAGCCCTGTTCTCAAACAGTTCCTTTTTGAAGGAACAGGTGAAGTCTGTTTGTGACATGAACCCTCTCGGATGAGGCAGAATTAGGTCTACTTGCTCACATTGAAAGATTTTTTTTAGGGCAGATTTTGAAAATGCAGTGAGTGATTTCATATTCAAATGAAGTTGATTTCAATGGACCTTATTATGGGATGATAATGCTGATGATTATTTAGTAGATAAATGCTAATGACATAGTATTTTCCTCCATGTTTTCTTTGGAGCTATACAGTTGCTTTGGAAAGATTTGGTTTCCTATAAAATTTCTAAGAGAAAGATTACAATTTCTTCAGAAGTTCCATGGAATGGAGTGGACATGTTGACTATTTAATCATGATGATTTTTGACATAACCTTAGAGGAGAGAGAAAAATGTTTGAAGGGTGGGAAATAGCTCTCTCTATTTAAGGAGATAGATCAGTTTGACTAGAACTGTCATTTATATGAATATGTGCTATAAGAGGACCAATTTGGTGCTCATTGAAAGCACCTGACAAGAGTAATTACCCATCCCCAGTCCTCTTGGTCATTGCACACAGTTGAGCCCCAGAGAGTGTACCTAGTAGAGAGGAAACAGTGTCTCTGGTGTATTACCAGGAAAGGGGAAAAAAGCCTACACTTGCAATTAATGTGAATTAAGACCTTTAAGATAATATTTGACAATCTATTTCCATAGATTTGGAATCTGTGTCAGGAGATATGCTAGGGAATGACTACTTTTGAGAAAGAGAAATGTAAATAAAGTTCCTTAGTGAGTAGATCTTAACTGTTCTCACCCAAAAAAAGGACCTAAAATAGGAGAAAAGCATCTGTAATACCTGTGTGGTAAGTACAGCAGTGGTGTACTATATATACAAGGTAACTTCTGGAAAAGTGACTACCTTCCCAGGACAGGAAGTTAGCATGGAAGTTACTTGTATTAGGTTCTGAAGTATCTTTAACTTTGTCGGTACAGTTGTTGATGAGCTTTCCATTTTTATGCAACTGTTTTCATTCTGTAGCTTTGTGATGCAATTAGAAATAAGGAACTGTGATGCTACCAGCTTTATTCTTAAGATTGCCTTGACTCTTCAAAGTCTGTTGGAGGCATTTGAATGTAGCCAGAAGGAATCATGCTAGCTGAAATAAATCTGAAAGATAAATACTGGATGCTCCCACTTATCTGTGGAATATAGGGAAAACAAACAAAGGGACAAGAAAAACTTCAAACTAACAAACTGGTAAGAGAACTACAGCATACAGCAAGGGGGAGGGAGAGAAGTGAATTCAGGAGAGGGATGAGCACAGGTGACAAGGATGATGGTTCATGGGTGACATGTGTGGGAGAACTTCAGGGTGTATGACAACATAAGGAAATAGGTATAATCAATTTTTAAAAGGAAAAAAAATACCAAGAGATATTTAATCCTAAAAAAAGTCTTTTTCAATATCGTATGAATGTTAAGGTTTTTTTTTTTTTTCAGTTCTTTGATTTTCTCAAGATGCTGCTGGCATTTGATAGGACTAAACCAGAGCACACAGTATCCTTTTATTTACTTGTGCCTTCATGTTCCTTCCTGAGTATCTTATATTTCTTGCTGTATAGATTTTTCACTTTGTGGTTAAAGGTGATGGAATATTTAGAGAACAGAGAAGGAAAAATAGCCTTCCTTTTTGTTAACCAAGCAAAATTGAATCGACTTTATGATGCTTCTGTTAAAAGAGTTTTTAATCTTACAGAACATATAGGGTATTTTGTGTAAAGTATCCTTGCCTTGATAATTCATTTGTTAAAACAGCTCTTTTCAACATAGCTCATCTTAGGGAATATTTGAAATTAGGGATCAGAAAGTCATTTAATGGAACTCAGGTTAAAAGTGAGTATATGAGGATGCAGGGATTCTTCTGGAGTTTTGTATTGTCACAGATTAAAGTCAGGTATTTCAATTTTTCTTTGTTTTTGGTTTCAATAATGCCATATAAACAAAAGCCTCCTTAAAAGATGAATTGCAAATTCAATAAATGTTAAAATATGTGGTACTGCAGTATTAAAGCTATACCACTGGCGAATGTGTAATATGCCATCACTTAAGACTGCATCATTTCTGTAAGGTCTTCCACAGCAGCCATCTTGTTGAGTAAAATTTCCTAGTAAGGCTTTGTTAAGATTACAGTCATTTTAAATTGTCAGAACACTCATGACCTTCCAAGGACAGACTGTGTTTAGTTCTCTGATTGCATTAACAGATACTAAATTTGGTCTCACTTGAAGTCCTCATCATTTACAGCTAAAATGTGTAAGGTATACCCGCACACAGATGTGTCAGCCTAATAGCCAGATGACAGTAAACTCTACCATTTCCCTTTTTATTTAAATATCTTTAATTTTTGTCTCTGATGGCTTCCTCTGTCACCTATGAGTAGTAAGAAGGGCTAATACTGGCTGCAGCAAAATCACACTCCCCATTTATCATGCTAATTGCAGTTTAATGAGGAGAGGCCTGAGGCTGGAAGCCTTGTCTACCTAGAGTCCTATTGGAGTGGAGTTTATTATGGTAATTAATACAGCTTGTGATAATTAAATTGCTCTAGTAGATAGGTACTGTATTTTTCATAAAGATTCACCATGGCAAAACTTTTTTGAGTGTATTCAAAGAATAGCTTTGAAAATCAAGTTTCTGGGGTTTTATTTAGTAAAAATTATAATTTGGGTCTCATTTTCAGATATTTCTCCTCAGAGCAGGTCTGGCTACATAATTTGAAGAGCCCAGCTCTACATGAAGAGATTCACAAAGCACACACACACACACACACACACAAAGGTGTTACAAAGACACTAAAATGTAAAGTTCTTTCTCCCACATCCTCTCTGCTCATATACTTGCTCCCTTGTCCCATTGAACTCTATTTACAAAACACACTTTCAAAAGTAAAATTATTGAGATTCCCAGCTGACCTCAGCATGAGGGTTCCTGTGTGACTGCTCAGGTTTGCTGCGCTTCCGTGAAGTCGACCTTCATCTGAGAGCAGAAATGAAGAAGGCAAACCACTTTTGCAGAGCTGCGATTGTGCTCATTTCATGCCACGGAGTTTGTAATACAGTGAAACATGAAGGAAGTCCAGTCAAGCTGGGGCCGACAGATAAATGGAACTCATGTTGGGGAAAACTCTTTGAGGGTGACCAGGACCATGAAGATCAACTGGCCACAGGGACTCTTGTGTCAGTCTGGAAGCTTCCTGATTCCTACCAAGACTGAGGCTAATTCCAGGATGTGGTCACATTAGAGCTAACAATAGAAGGAACAAGAGCTAGAATAAGAGAATGATAGGTAGTTTAAATTTGCCTATAATTACAGGTAGCTACTGCATTAACTCAAATGTACTTGCATATACCCCAACTGAATTTTCCAGACTTTCCATTTATTTTCCTTCCCACAAATTTTTGAAGAACGGTAAGGGTGAGGGTCATAAGAATATTTGAGAATGTACTGAAAATGGTAGAGTGATTTGTCTTGTACTAAATTGTATTTCTCTCTTCTCTGCTTACTTTGATGAAGACTTTGTGTTTTTCCTATTTATGGAATGAATAAGCTAGTGCATTATACTACACATAAGTGGTGGCCAGTAAATGCACGTGGAAATAATTAGATGTAATTTACTCTCCACAATGACAGACTAGTAAACCACTTAGGAATATGTTCCCAGGAACTGAGCATATATTGGAATCCGAGTACTGACAATACTCTATGCCCACAAATGAAGAAGTTGGATATTGTTTAGTTGTGGAATACCAGTAACGGTAAGCAAACAACAGCTTCGTTGAAAGACTGTTGCATTCTAATTTCCTAATGTAGCTGGGGGGGTTAATATCTTCTGGTCCCAGAAACATCATCTATAATAATATTACATAATAATCTCCTGTGAACAACCAACTGTTCCTCACAGTTTACTATAGTTTGAATTTTATGAGTTTTTTATTTAGTCCTGTATATTGAGATTATAAATACAATCAATATTTGCAATGCTTTTTTTCATGACTTTCTGGAGAAAGGCTATTCACTCAAAAGATATTGAGTGACCGCACAGTACGAAGTCCTAAAAATATAATGGGGAGGGTGATACAGATGGTCTTCTTCTTCATAGACTTTATAGATAGGTGTGCTTCTAGAAAAATGCTCCATCCTGATTATTTTATTCTGGACCAAAGGCCTCTGTCTTCAGGAAAACCATGCATTTGAAGATAACATTTAACAGAAATTAGTTTTAGAGCAACTCGACGTACACTAAGCCAATTTCCAGGAGTTAATGATTTCAAGTGCTTTCCTCATTAAAGAAGAAGAAATAATAGGAAGGAAGAAATATTAACAGATTTTTATGTTGGACTAAGTTTGGTAGGTATAACAAATGAAGTGTAGTTAATAAAGCGCAAAGCAGAAGATTCCTTCACAACTCATACTTACAATACATCATCATTAAAGAAGGGGACTCACTGCTCCCACTACTAGATTAATAGCCTGAGCATTTGTCTCTTTGACCTCAGCCAAAGAGGAAGCACCAGGACAGAAGAAAATGGAGTAAAAAGAAGTACTGTCTAGTATTTCATCTGGGTGAGGAAATTAAAAAGAGGAAACACTTAAATTGTAGAGTGGAATGTGAAAGGGAAGAATGGTGCTCTTTTCTTTCACTTGACAGTGCTACCCTTTGAAAACCAGCTGGCAACTCCTGGACCAGTAGGCTTAGTCATTGCTCTTTACAATTACAAGAACAGCCCATTAACAAGGAGATGGAGTGGGGATGGCAGTTTCCGGGATGGAGAAGAAGAGAAAGGGAATATTTTTCACAAGGAGAAAAAGGCACATCCATCAGGAAATAGGGAGTGAAATGTAGTTTCTTTTCCCTGCCCCTATTATTTTCATTTTAAGCTTTGTGAAAGGGATCCGTGTTTCAAAGAACATTAGACAAAAATAATGGAGACCAGGTCTTAGAAAATAGAACTGTTATTTGGATAGTTTATATTCCAGTTCAGGGCATGTAAAGAAATGGAGAGATTTGGTCCTATAGGAATAAATATCTGATATGTTCATTTAAAAGAATAAACTTAAAAAATAGAAGATATACATGCCTTAGTACCATCAGAGGGTAAAAATATTAATTGACTGTACCATGGACTTTTCATATAATTCTCCTAGAATCTCATTCAGTATTTGTGGTGTTATCGTGTGTACAAAAAAGTGAGTATATTTCAAATTAGTGTAACTTTCATATAGATGTCAGCTACTCAAGCTGCATCTGGATTACTACTTTGGAAGCTCTTTCCCTGTAGTGAAACAGCAGTCACTAGGAGATTCGACTAATGAGCTTGTTGTGTTAACAGAACTGTTTTTAGTAATTTGCCAAATTTCTTAGTATGGGTGTGCTAGTCGTGAAAATTAATTCAGATGACATGTCCTGGACCATTGTATTTTCTATTCATGAGAAATCTTCGAGGAATGCAAGTGTAGGAACAGTGAAAGCTTTTTTTATTATATAGATAATTATTTTCACATCTTTGTAATCCCTGGGGCTCTCCCATTTCTGATCATTCCCTCCTTCACCCTCCACCCTCCCCCTACCGCAACCCCCCCACCCAAGTTGTGAACTTCAGTTTGTTTTTTAGATTGTTTTGACTTCTCCTCCTGGCCATTTGTTTGTTTTTCCTATATGTTTGTCGCATGTATTAGTGAAACTATTTGGATTCTGTCTTTTTCTTTCTGGCTTGTTTCTGCTAATATGATTTCTTCTAGGTACATCCATGTCATCAAAAAATCATTAAATTTGTCATTTTTAATTGATGAGTATTATTCACTTGTGTATATATACCACATCTTTTTCATCCATTTGTCGGTTTTGGGATTTTTGGTTTCTTCCCATGTACTTGCAGTTACAAATAGTGCTGCCAAAAACATCCGAGTACAAGTGTCCCTTTGTACCCAGGAACAGTGAAAGTTTTTACTGTCACGTTAACACAACATCCATCTACCTGAATTTTCATTTCATTCTTTCCCAACATTGTCTCTTAGGAGATTTTCTTTTAGGATTCTACTTCTACTATCAGATATTCGTTTTGTTCCTATGTTCACAATACTTTAAAATATTTCATTTTCCATGGATGAAGCTTTAAGAAAAAGTCTTGCAATCCTGATCTGGTTATTGGCCTACATGTTTGGATTTATATCAAGTCAGTTTACCTCTTTGAAATCCCTGTCTCCTTTAACTAGCCAGTAATATGTTTGGTTTATGTTATGACTGTACCTTTTGATAAAAACCATAAAGTGATCTGAAAATATGTCCTCTCTTGGGATACAAGGAAAACCAGCTTGTACTACTAGTGATTCTATGGAGTTGGCCAAGTAGTTGAAACAGCATGGAAGGGTTAACAACAGAAAAGCAATCAATGTAATAAAGAATTTTTGTGGTTGTAAATTCTAAATAATAATGGAGTGAACTAGGTGTGTTTATTCTGCTTAGAGACCAGGAACATCAAGGACAGAGGAGATTTCACAGGAGAGACAGGCAGCGCAGATTACCCCATCCTACTCAAGAGAATGAAGATGAGATTCTCAGCGAGGAGGACATGTTTATTGGTAAACTGGATGTGACCCTCCAAACTACCTCCTTCTACTAACCTCTTGGATTAGTTAAGAGCAATGGATCTGAGGAAGGACAGAAACTTCTGATCCTCAGGGTTCTCACTGTTCTTAATCCCAAACCATCTACATTCATTAAGTAATGGGGATAGACTTCCCTGGGCTCACAGGCCTTGGGTAACTTCTCTTTCTCTTATGGAAGCAATAGAAGGTCCATTCATGGCACATTAAGAAAAGCCTATCTGACCTTTTTGTGGAGACCAAACCCACACCAAAATATTCAATAGGATTAAAGTTATTAATTGAGCCAACTCTAATACCAATATTTATTTCTTCATGTAATGGAACTATTTCCAAAGAACTGTGTCTGTGCTTTTTAAAGATTGGGTTATAATGTATTTACCCTAAAAAACTGGAGTGTGATTCTTTAATTGGACAATTTTAAATTTAAATTCTTATGAGTCAAACATTGAAGATATGTTTTACTTGACTTGGTTCAGGTGTGTGTATGTGTATATATTAGGTCAAAATAAGCTTATTAGAGGCCCTATTCCTGAAAAGTTTTGTGGGCTCTGTTCAATGGTTTATTCAAAATGAAGCATTATTAAATAATAGAAAATTCTGCTTTTTTATGACGGCAGGAGTGCTAATCGAATGCATTCCTTAAAATATAATTCATGTTTTCCAGTAAACATTTTCACAGGATCTTACTTTACTGATGCCTTAAGCAAATAGCATTTTGTGAATGTGGGTATTACATCAGGATTGCTCAATTTTAATAAAATTAACTAAATGTTGACAAATCTTTCCCTCAACTCTATGAGTAAAGCTTCAGAGTGCATCTTCCAAGCTACTTGATTTTCAAAGTGTTTGTTTTTAACCTAATTTATCCTCTTAGTCTCAGCGGGAAAGAAAAATTTCAGTGAAATATGTGCTCAGTCTCTTGGTTGGTCCCTAATGAAATTTTACTCAAAAAGGCTTAGTCTTTGGAAAATTTTAGCATTAAAAAGAAATATATGACTATGTTTTTTTTAAAACAAAATAGAATATTCAAAATCACAGAGTTGAAAACTTATTCCAATAGTAATTCCTGCAGATAAATGAAAGTGCTTCATTTTTTCTGTAATTATTTTTCTGGATAATCTCATAGGGTCTAGTATGGGAAGAACATGTTGAGTTTCTCTGTTAAATTTGTTCATGCTGCACATTAATGCCTCATGTTTTATAGGCTTGTGGTTGTCTTTTTGGGGACATTTATACATGATTTCCAGCTGACATAGCAGCAAACAAGCTAATGAACAGTGAGCATATAACATGACTATATTTGTTTGATTTACTTAATCAAACAAGTGTAGTTTTCTCTTCCCCTTGCATTTTGACTTCAAAGGCAACTAAGGGCCAATTTTGAGGACAGTCTGTAGTAGTTCTTTAACCTAAAGTGATTTTAAAAAGGTGACCTCAAACGGAAACTACTGGAGCATAAAAGAGGAGGAGGAATGGAGTTGACAGCCATAGATCAAACCAAATCCCAGAAAAGAAATGGAATTCCAGAACATTTGAGGGGTCAAAGAAAGTCAGGTTGAAAAGTGGGCACACAGACTAAGGAGGACTCTTAGAAAACAACAAAGGAGCAAAAATCCTGTAAGGATGAATAAAATAGGGAAAGCTAGAGTCCATTTAGAATTGGAGAGGACGAAGCAGGGAAGCAAAAGGGTCACTAACAGCCCTGGGTATACCAGTGTTACAGTAGTGAGGATGAAAAATAGACAGGGAGAGGGAAAAATGTGAACTAGTGTTTTTTGGGGTTTTTTTTGTTGTTTGTTTTTAGGGTAAAGTTAAGAACAATTAATATTGTGGCAATACTAGAATTCATTTAGGCATCTGTATTTCTAGTTATTCTATTTCTAGACTAAACTGCTTTCACATATTGGAGACCAAAGTGGGTTTAAAAGAGACTTAGACTTTACCATGCAAGCATGTATGTGCCTATGTGTTTGCAGCGGAGGTGTGTGTGTGGGGGGGCAACTTCATGTAAAGGAGAATGCTGAGAGATTTAAGAATCTTTTATGCCTTATCTATTTCCAAAAAGGATTTGATATTTTTTATGATAAAATATACAGAGTAAGAATGGTATATGTTATAAAAGTAGAGCTATAAGACCATACTGAAGGAAATAGATTTCTATACGAAAGAAAATGAGAAACAGTACTTATTAACATTGTTAGTATGAATTGTTAGTGGCACACAGGACCATCCACCCTCACACTTGCATGCTCTAAATGGGTTCTGTCATCCTGTGCATAAAGATAAAGCATTGTCTTGGTGCTTAAGAATAGAAAAGAACTTTAATAGAATTAGTGTACGTAGAGTCTTCTCTCCAAGTCTCCTCTCTCAAGTCCTTTTTAGCTAAAAACTTGGAGGAGACATACGGAGCAGAGAGAGATGTAAAGAATGCATGCCTGATTCTCACCCTTGAACTTGCATCAGGGACTTGGGAGACATGGAAAGAGACACTTGGAAGAGACATGGGTGAGAGACCCATGGGAAGGATGGCAATGGTAGCCTTTGCCTTGACTTGTATTTTAATTTTTTCTTTTTGAGACTTGCCTGGCCCCCTCTGGTCCTTTCTGGTATTCCCGGACAGAGGGTGCCTTAGACTTGTGGTATCCTTGTGGGTCTTTGCAGCTCTACTTTAGGCCAACTCAGTTTACCTGCATTTTTGCCCATCAGGGGATGATGGTTAACTTTGGGTATTTCATTTGGAAGCTATATTATTTCCCTTTTTATCTATGCATACTAATTCTATTAAAATTCTTTTCTATTAAAGATCTTATTAAGGGTATGTTTTATCTTTCTTATGCAACAGATGGCAGAATCCATTTAGAGTGTTCAAGATTGGGGATCTCGGAATACCCCTCATTCTGCCGGTTGACAGTTCCTCTTACTAATTTTTCCCTGTGTTACTAGGAAAATGTGCTTGTACTTTTGGTACAGTATCCAAAAAAGTCATTGCCAAGATCAACATCAAAGAGATTTTCCCAATGTTCTGTTCTTTGACTTGACTTACCTCTGTTCTTTGCTTGTCTTTAAGTTTTGTGAATTTTGTAAGTTAATGACTAGTTTCATATTTTCATGTGTTTTCCCAGTTTCTGATATCATTTGTTTAAAATACTATCATTTCTTCATTGACTATCCTTGATTCACTTATCAGTCTTAATTCAACAGACCATGTACCATGATCAAGTGAGATTTATCTCTGGATGAAAGATGGTTCAACATGAACAAATTTTCAATGTAATATGTCACATTATAGATTAAAGTCTAAAAGTTATATCTCTTTAGATGCAAAAAATGCATTTGACAACATATAATACCCTTTCATGGTTAAAAAAAATCAACAAACCGAATATAGGGAGAATGTACCTCAGTGTAGTAAAGGCCATATATAACAAGCCCACAGTTAACATCATACTCAATTTCAAGGTTTATTTTTTTCCTCACTAAATTGGAAATAAGGGAAGAGTGCCCATTCTCAGTACTCCTATTCAAGATATTATTGAAAGTCATGGTTAGGGTTATTATGCACAAAAAGAAAGTAAAAGGCATCCACATAATAAAAACAATAAAAATTTTGTTGCTTGCGGATATACTCCTATATGGAGAAACTCCTAAAGACTCCACCATAAAAATGTTACAATGAATCACCATGTTCAATAATGCTTGAGGATGATGCACTATCAACATGAAATGCTTAAGAATAAATTTAAGGAGATAAAGGAATTGTATGTGGAAAAGTACAAAGATTTTATGTAAAAAATTGAAGACATGAACAAATGAAAAGATATCCTGTGTTTATGGATTGAAATATAGAAAACCATTAAAAGGTTCCAAGCTATTAAATTACAATGATTGTTTCTATTTATTTCTAACTATAAATTTATTTTAATTTTTTTGACCTATATGATCAACTAATCTAGGACAATCTAATGCAAAGAAGATATGGTGGGGACTTCTGGGAAAATAAGATTATTATAAGAACAATAATAATACCTTTTGATATAATAATAATACCTAATGATAATACCTTTTTCCTACTGGAAATCATGGTAATCCAAGAGACTAACATAGCCATGTTTCCCGGGAAACTTTTCCCAAGTGAGGGAAATAAGAAAAAGGAAAATGAAAGGATGACCTGGCATTTGGCTCTGTTATGCCCACAAGGATAAAAAGTCTTCTAAGGAAATGCTGATTTGCATTAGCTGAATCAGGAAGGTGAAAGTGGCTTTTTTCTATTATAGCGATCCCAGTTCAAGTAAAGAGATGATTGCTTTATAACCAATGTCTGAGAAAATCATATCCAAGAAAAATTCAGGTTACATTTATAATAAACAATTTTTTAAGGACAACATTTAACATATAGTATGGGAAGAGACTGTACTTTTCTTTCTTTCCCCTTTTTTTGTGTGTGCGGGGGAATTGGACCTGGATCAGAAATTGAAAATCAGTATTTCAACAATCTTTGAATGGCATATGAGTTTTGGCATCTGAAGTTTTCTTACATGTGAAATCAGCAGTTTGGGCAAGATCTTTGACTCTGAAACATTTCTCTCAATAACAGTGTAAGCAAACTAAACCTGTAAGCAGATAAAGTTAGCATCTCAGGATGAAGTCTTAGCAGGAGGTTCAGAAAAAGCTACCAGCCTTACTTTATCTTTGTAATGGTTCCTGAGACACTGCATGGAAAATAGTTGACAGACCTATGTGTTCTGAAACGTCTGTCTTTCAAATAGTCACACATGAAATGTCTTAATTGCTCTTAACGGGAACTATTCTCCATCTGGTAGCAGTTTTCCAAATGTCTCAGGATGTAGGAAGGAAGAACCAGCTAGATTAGGGTAATCACCTGGGGTAGTATGAGTTGATGTGTGACATGCAGCTTTGCCTTCTGATTTTTCCAAGAAAATAACCAAATGATAGAGACCCTGCTTTATATACCTATCCCTCCTATGGAAAGACATTTTTAATGAAAATCCATATATATTCCTATTCTACAATTTTGCACAGTTCTCATGAAATTAAATAACCTAAAATTAGATGATGAACATGAAAGTTCTTTGAAAAGCCAAAGCGAGACTTCAGATGTAAGCTGATATCTATAATATATCGATTTAAAATAAGAAGCATCCAAGTCAAGGAGGGCTAAGAAAATAGAGGAAGGAAGCACAGTGGACTATGGTGATGGATTATGGGTGATTTGGTGGTGGGTGTACCCTGGTGACAATAGCTGTTGGGGATATCCTGATATTACCTCAAGTCAAATTTAGAAGAAAAATAAAATAAGAACCTAAGAACCCAAATCTAGTTCTGGGGCAAAAGCACAACACTGTGTTGACCCAATCACTATAAACTCTTGCTGCAAATTGTGTGGAAATTAAATTACATTTGTGAAAATTTTTGACATAGTGTTTATATATGCATTCTATTTTATTGCCCAAGATGGAGTGTTTTTGAGAATGAAAGAGAAACTAAATAGAAGTCTGGGTATAAATAGGTGCAGTCTTAGAAAAATTAGTCACATGGTCATCCTAATTATAGTATCTTTAATGGTGGCAGATCAAATGACCTGATTTCTAGAACAATAGCATGATAGGTTCCTAACTACTTTCTTCTAAATACTTCACTCTGACCTTGGATTTAAAAATCTATGTACATTTGAAACTTTTAAACAAACCAGTTATCCTTGATTTGTTATGTAGTTACTTGAAAACCTTTTCAGATGCCATGGAATTCTTAAGAGCTGTACAATGAGACTCTCATTGTATGTCCCACTGGTGTCCCACTACAGCTTATTTACCAACAATCAACTCACAGACTTATTATATAATAAACACAGTGTCCTGTCCTCAAGACGTTGATATCCTGTTGTAGGTCTTCGGGTCTTAGTATGGTTCCTTTAGATTTATAAAAGATTTAAGTGGTACCGTTTCTTGGGTCTCTTAGCTTCTAGGAAGTTTTTGATTCTGCTACTGTTGGCTTGGAAAGGAAACTGGAAAAGAGGATTTGCTGATTCCATTCTCCTGATGTTGTGGAAAGGGTTCTCACCATGATAGGTTATTTTTTGGCAGGGGGTGGGAACTTTGCTTTAAAATATCTTAAGAAGTCATGTTATACCATTGAAAAAAATGTATTTGTTATCCATTCCTTACCTCCCCTGCTCCCTCTCCCGTTCAATTGAGTCACTAGTTAATGCGTGCTTATAGAAATGACAACGAGTGGTGGCAAACACTCTAAGTTAGCTCTCTGTCCACACAATAGACACTTTGTGGGGAGTTTTCAAGTCCTGATATGTGGGCCACATCTCAGACCAAGTCTTGTCACCTCAATTTTGTCGTCAGATTTCTAGGGTTTGATTTTGGTTTGCATTTGTCTAATCATTACTTTGGGTTGTTTCTCTATATTCCACCTATAAGTGAAACCATTTAGTAAGACTCTTTGTGCTTCTGATTTATTTCTTTTAGCATAATCCCCTCCAAGTTCCATCCCTGTTGTCTCAAACAACAATAATTCATCTTTTATTTTTTATAGCTATGTAATAATACATTGTGTATAGATACCACATCTTTCTAAATCATTTCTCTGATGTTGGGTAGTTAGGTTATTTCCAGGTTATTTACTTAACTTAGCTGTTGTAAATAGTGCTGCAGTGAACACTGAAAGTGCGTAATCCCTGCCAGTTCTGTATGATCCAGCAACTCTATTCCCAAGTATCCAAAGAATAATTTTTTTTTAAAGCCATTGTGCTTTAAGATGTTTTGTTAGGCAGCATTAATGTGGCAATAGATAACTGCTACAAAAGATCCTGTCTGTGTAGGTGTTCCGTTACATGATGCTGTTTTGATTGAGTAGGCAATGATTTTAATGTACTACAAGGTTGTTTCAGTTTGAATGGTAGAGGTAAAAATGTCCCTCAGATTTCTTGTTGTGATAGCCATGTCACATGTATCGTGACACGCCCATGGCCTGTATATTTCCATTACTCCAAGATTGTCTTTTCAGGCTTGTGGGAGTAAAACGGCATTCAATACCTTTTAATGATGCTGCCTTTGTTTGCCACTTGTGAGCAGCCAGTGAAGGGGCTGCACATGTTTTTACAAGCTATTTAAGGACTTACAAGTCCTTAAGTGCATTCTATTCTTAGTGTTCCTAATAGTTCCCTGTAATCATCCTCCACTTCATCCCACAATATGTACTGGCAGAGCATGCTCAATATCCAATAATATCTCCAAGGGAAAGAGAAAAGTTGCCTAAGGCAGTAGGAGTGTGTGCGATATGCTTTTATTTTAGTGGTACTCTTCTTGCTAAAATTTTCAAATAATTCATGGTTAGTTACCTAGTAAAAGCTTATTTTAGTTGGAAATCAATCACATCCCCCAATCCTTCCTAAATTCCTTTTTCTCCAGTAGCCATGAATTTCAACTGATAATATTCATTCAAAGTAAATGTTTCTCTCCTGCTGTTTCTTTTATCTACCTGACACTTGCTATGAACTATTTATAATCTCATTGTCCAGGGCACGGGTGTGGGGGGAGGGTCTACCAGAGTTCTTGTACAAAACAGTTCCCATGTCTGACAGGTTTGTTTTGATAATCCCTGAGAAAGATGTGGGTAGGTCATCAGTTTTTATTTTTTTTTAATGAAGAACATGGACACTTTATTTTGCGAGTCCTGTTTTTTATGGCCATTACACATTCAATTATTTTGTTCCTTTGTTCAGTATGTATTTATTGAGTTTTGGCTGAGTACCAGGCACTTTTTTAGGTAGACAGTCTCAGTCTAGTCTGAATTTTCCTCTCTTGTAGTTATTCTGTACTATCCAGCATGGAGAATTATACTTACAAGTTTTTCTCCCAATATCTTTAAAGTTTTTGTTAGTATATATCTAAAGTTGGAATTATATTTATTTATGTATCTATATTATTATATTATTTATTTTATTTTACGTCACTATTTACCCTGGGGTTCTCCCACCACCTTTTCATTGGTGAACCATTGTCTTAGTCTTTCCTGCCCCTCTCACTCTCAGATCCCACCCCCTACTCCCCACTTTGCCCTTCTCAGGCTCTATGCTTCAGTTTTGCTAAAAATTAGTTCTAAATTTTTCTTTCTTGCTTTGTTTTCCCTTCGTCCTTCATATAAGTGAGACTATCCAGTATTTCTCTTTTTCTTTCCGGCTTATTATTGGAATTATTTAAGTCACCTCTTGGTGTATGTTGAACCTTCTCAATTTGCCTTATGTACATTTTCCTCTTACGATAATTTCAAACTATAGATCTAATATTATTTCTGTTCTGCTTCCTTACTTTCCCCTCAAAACACTTTCATTCTTAAGTTTTATATATTTATATAATACGTATAATATATATTATTATTCAATAATATATATGTCTTTTTTCTCCTCTGAGAACTTGTCAAATGTGTCTATTAATATCTTTTTTATTATTTAAATAATTTATATATATATATTTTTTCACATCATTGTCATCTTTGGGGGGTCACTCACCACCTTCCCTCTCTGGCCAATCCAGCTGGTTCCCCCCCCCCAGTTGTGTACTTTTGTTTGTTCATATACTAGTGAAACCATTTGGTTTCTGTCTTTTTCCTTCTGACTCGTTTCTGCCAATATGATTTCCTCTAGGTGCATTCATGTTACCAAAAATCATCAAATTTGTCATTTTAAATTGATGTGTAATATTCCATTGTGCGTATATACCACCTTTTTCATCCAGTCATCTGTCTTGGGGCATTTAGGTTGTTTCCATCTCCTTGCAGTTATAAACAGTGCTGCAATAAACATCCAAGCACAGGTGTCCCTTTGTACCCACATTGAGGTCTCCATTGGGTAGATTCTCAGAAGAGTGACTGCTGGGTCGAATGGTAGTTCCATTTTCATTAGTTTAAGGGTCCTCCACACTGCTTTCCATAGTGGTTGGACCAGTTTGCATTCCCACCAGCAGTGTAAGAGTGTTCCTTTCTCTCCACATTCGCGCCAGCACTTGTGGTCTGTTTTTTGGCTGTGGGCCATTCTTACTGTTGTAAGGTGGTATCTCATTGTGGTTTTGATTTGCATTTCTCTGATTGCTAGTGTCACTGAGCAATTTTTCATGTGTCTGTTGGCCATTTGTATTTCCTCTTTGGAGAAGTGTCTTATTAATTCTTCACCCCATTTCTTTATTGGACTTCTTTAAACAGGGATATTCTCAATGGAATTTCAGGTTAAGAGAAGTTTCAACATAGGCTATTAGTGAGATTGTAATTAAATGAATGTTCTTTATGTTAGATGTAGGAAATAAGGTGCTGATAGAAATGAAACTTCTAGGAATAAATATATCTTGTTTACAGATTTAATTTTGAAACTAAATAAATGATTTCCATAAGTAAACAAAAATAATTACAATACATCTTTCATTTCTGCAAACATAGTCCTTTCAGCTTCTTGTCGTTAGTCATGCATCCTGTCCTCTACTATATGGAGGTGTCTCGTGGGATGACCCAGCAAAGTTTTCCTCAGTCATTTCCCTCATCTCCAGTCCACTGTCATTTTATGCATGATTTAGCACCTTTCCTGATTCGTCAAGGAGAAGGTACCCTACACCATATTCTTTTCTTCCCCACACCTCATCCATGCTCTTTGAAGATGGATGAGAAGGAGATGGTTGAGCAGAAGAGAGAATGAAAAAGAGTTGTCTTGGTTTTTTGTTTCTGTTCATTGAGTTATGAATTTCATGGCTGCAGCTGGAGATCATAAAAACTTTGGGGGGTGGTTTATAAGTTTGGGAAATTATGAAGTATTAACTCACTGTTCCAGGGACATTTTTACAGCAAAGCATTTTAAAATCAGATGTTCTAAGTTTTAAATATATAGTAAATTCATGCTATCCAGGCATTCTGAAACTATGGTACATTTGTTCTTAGCATGAAAATGAAGCAATATTTTAGAATCTACTTTATATTCCACTTAGTACTGAGCTCTATGAGGAACACTGAAGAAGGAATCTTGTTTTCTGCCCTTAAGGGTAAGAAAACTACTTCAGAATGTAATGTTACACTTCAAGAAACAAGTTAACGTGATTAAGGCTAAAATATATGGCATAGATTCAATGCCCTATAAGAACAAATTATGGTATTTATCAGGGTATTAAACTAGGAGAATAAGTGATTAGAGTATTAAAATAGGAGCTCAACTGGGTCATAAAAGTTTGGCATAATTTATTAGAAGAGAGTTTGAATGACTACAGTGGATTGACCCTGAAAATTAGAAAAAAAACATCAGTATTTGCCTTTCTTTTTTTTTTTTTTTTGAGCATCTTTAGGTTTATAGAAAACTTAAGCTAAAAGTTTCTAGTTTACATTACACACACTTAACACTCCCCAACACAGTCTCCCTATGGTTAACATCTTGCATTAGTATGTTACTCTTTTGATAATTAATGAGCCAATATTAATACATTATCATTAACTGTCATCCTTTACATTGAGGTCCACTCTTTTTTTGTGCATTCTGTGCGTTTTGATGTATATTTACTGACATTTATCCATCATTACATTATAATGCAGAATAGAAGTCTCATATTCTTCGCCTATCCATCCCTGCCTTCTTCCATCCCAAAGCCTTGACAGCCACAGGAACTGCTTGGAGTGGGCTGAGTAATTGGTGTTTTAGTAAACCCTCAGGTGACTCTGATACATGCTAAGACTTGGAGCTCTCAGGTTAGAGATATAAGTTTTACATATATAGTTCAGACTATGTTTATTTAAATCGTGTATTTGACAAAAAAATTTTTTTTGAGACTAGGTCTCACTATTTTTGCCCATGGAACTGCAGGCTCCTGTTGCCCGGGGTACCACAGATTCAAGCAATCCCCAGTCTCAGCTTCCCAGGTAGCTGGGATTGCAGGCACGCACCACCATGCCCAGCTGTATTTTTTTGGAACTAGGTCTCGCTATGGGCCCCAGGCGGGACTCGAACTGCGATCCCTAGCCCCAGCCGCTTCATAGGCTGTAGCTTACAGGCAGGAGCCTCCATGCCCGTCCTCGATTTGGCAAAATTTTATTGACTACCTGAATTGCCTGACATACCAATGCTAAGCAAAGGATGGCATCTTGTGGGTAACTAGGCATTGAGCAGGGCCTGTCAATGTATAGTCATAGTTGTCCTGCTAATCATAGTTCTGATACTACAGTAGCAAATTTATCGAGCCAAAAGTTGGGGAACTCTCCTGGCAGAAGGGAGAACTGAGTTGAGGCTAAAGGAATAATTAGGGTAATTTATGGATTGATATGAGGGAGTGTCTGGGCCTGAGACAGAGTAATAATATGTGAAAACTTCTTTTGAGGGAGGAAGCATATCTCTTTGAGGAACTTATAGACGCTAAGTGGGGCTAGAGCAGATAGTGAAGAAGTGTGTGGTGTGAAATAAGACTAGAGAGGTGCTAGGCTAAATTAAGGACTTTGGTTATTCACCAAACACCAATGGGGAAGAAGCAATTTTAAACCGGAGTAAATAATTCAATTGGATTTGTGTTAGATCAGTAGCACATTCATTTAAAATAAATGCTGGAGACTACATTTAGGCTACTGAGTGAAGCTTATGGTTCAGTGACCAGTTTAGAGAGAGGTAGTAGGTGCTCAAGTTTGTAACCATCTCTTGTTTGGGGCCTCGGGTGGGTAATTTTTGTACTGGTGGCACAGAAGTTTACCAGTGTATTATAGTATTTCCTGACAATTTCATTGAGGCATAATTCATGTCCCATGACGTTTATTTACGCCCTGCAAATGTAAATTTCAGTATTTTCATATATGTCAACTATCACCACAATCCAATTTTCTGCATATCCTTTAACTCAAAGAAGATCCCTCCTTTTCAGTTTCAGTTAAATGCTTCTCCTACTCCACACACTATGCAACCAGTCATCTGCTTTCTGTACAATTTGCCCTTTTTTTGGACACTTCTCATAAATGCACTGATAAAATTATTCACCTGACTTCTTTCACCTTCGTATATTTTTTGGCGTTCATTCAGGTTTAACCTTCATCTGCAGTATTTTTAATATAAATATATTTATTTTTATTTTTCAGAGTCCATACATCCTAGTTGTATGGTTTTTGATCCCCTTGGGAGTGACCCCCTTCCCCCGACCACCTCCTCCAGTCACCCCAACTCCTCTGTGTGTATTGCTTCACGTTTAGCCGTTTGGTTTCTTTTTAATTCTGAATCTGTGTCCATTTCCTGGGTAAGTATCTGTGTTCCCGGGACATGGTTGACCATGCTACTTAGATTTCCCGACTTACCATTGCCTTGGGCGGTCAGTCCAAGCTTGATTGCAATCTATCAGCGCTTGCTACTCTTTGCTGTTTGCCTCTTCCGGTTCTGTGTTCTGATGCGTTTTGCTGCTTCATCCCATGCCGATAACCTCTGATTTAAGGAGCCCAACTCATGGCCATTGTCCATAGAGAAGTTCCTCCATGGGAACAGATATCAGCAGATGGTTAGTCCAGATCATCTCTATTCTCTTGATTTGCTGCTCTGCTGAGGGACGACTGCCCAATTTTGTGGTCTTCCACCCCTGTGGAAAAGGCAGGGTGGGGATGTCGTGCTGTTCTCTCTGAAGGCATGTCTGCCCCAGAATGTTGGCTGCCAGCCTCCCGGTGATGTTGTAGGTGTAATTCTGTGCTATGGCAGCATTAAAATTGGTAACTGTCCAGTTTCTGGTGGTTCTCTGGCGCATATTTCGGTTCTGCCCAGGAAATGTGTGTGTCCATGACCTTTATGCATTCCCCACACCTCTTCCATGCCTGCAGCTGAATCGTTAATATTTTTCTTAATCCTGGCGTGGACTGGTTGGAGTGAGGATGACCCAGAAGGGTTTCACCCCTGCCCCTGCACAGGGAGACCTGGGTGCTCTCCTGTCCGTCACCGTGGAAAGAAGCCTGACCCCTGCACCCCTAAGCTAACAAAGGGTATCCATAGTATTTTTCCTTGCTAAATAGTATTCTGCATCTAGCTATGTTTTGTTAATCCATTCACCAACTGATGAACCTTTGGAATGTTTCCTTTCGTCCAACTTTTGTATGCCTCTATCCTTTTCTTTTCATTTCTCTTGAGGGGATTCCTTAGAATGAAAGTGCCAATCAGTTGGATAGTTTGCTTAACTCCAGAAACCGTCAAACTTTCCAAAAGAAGCTGTACCAGTTTGCATTGCCACTGGGAATGTGTGTTGGCAGTTCTCTGAGCCTCGCTAGGCATTGGTATAGTCCATCAGTTGTTGTATAGGCTTTTATATTTTAGATATTCTAATAAGTATGGAGCAAATTCAATTTCCCTGATGACTATGACTATTAATGTTGAACATTTTCATATGTGCTTATTTGCCATCTGTATCTTTTTTTTTTTTTTTTTGGTAAAATGTCTACTCAAATATTTTGCTCATTTTTATGCAGACTTTTAAATTCAAATTTGTAGTGCTTTTTTATTCTGGATAGAAATCCTTTCTAGTTTATATGATTTGACAAATTTTATCTCAATCTGTTTTTCTTCTCTTCATTCTCTAGTGTCATTGAAAGTGCAAAAGGTGAATGTTTTGTTGAAGTTCAGTTTAACAATCTGTTGCTTTATGAATATGACTTTTGATGTCATATTAAAAACTGTAAACCACATTCACAAAGATTTGTCTACTGTGTTTTCTCTTAGCTTTAACATTTACGTAGGTGGTCCATTTTGATTTAATTTTTATATGTGATTTCATTAAAGATCTAAGTTGTTCATGTTCCTCCTCCTTCTTGTTCCCCTCTTCCTTACTAGCACTTGTTGAATAGATTGTTCTTTCCCTGTTAACTCTTCTTAGCAACTTGGTTGAAATCACTTGACCACGATTGTAAGGGTTTTTCATTGTGGGCTTTCAGTTCTGTTCCAGTGATTTATATGTAAATACCTGTATTTATATGTATTATATGTGATTTTACCATACTGTCCCGGTTACTGTGACTTTATTGTGTATGTGCAGTGGGATAGTGGAAATCCTCCAGCTTTGTTCACTTTCAGTAGTCTTGTGCTTATTCTAAGTCCTTTGTTTTCCTGTATAAATTTTCCAATTAGCATTATAATCACTGTATAAAATCTGTTGGAATTTTGATATAGATTGCATTAAATTTATAGATCAGAGAGGTTTGTCAGTTTAGCAATATTAAGTTTTACAATCCATAATAAGATATCTTTGGGATTTTCTGTATATATCATGTCTTCTCCAAATAGATATAATTTTACTTCATTCTAATCTGAATGCTTTTAATTTCTTTTGGTTCACTAGTTACCCTGGCTAGAATTTCCAGTGTGTTGTCAAATACTGGTGGCAAGAGTGGGCATCTATTTCTTGTTTCTGATGGAAGGGGAAATAGACACTTTTCATTTTATTCCTTCGTCCAGTGCTTTTTTGAGGGAGTAGGATTTTGACAAATTACATGACTTGCCTAAAAAAATTTGCTTGTCTTTTCTTCACTGACCAAAAATTTCTAAATATGCTACCCAGGGAGAGTACAATTTACTTGAAGAAATAACCATAGCTCAAACTCTTTGTTGCAACTTCTGTTCCTAAAGTTTTCTTTCTCATGGTAGAAGGGCATTGGTGCTGTCCTTAAAAGTTCTTATTCCCCACTCCAGGCAGAAAGAGGGGTACATTGTTTCCTGAATTGCAAAAGTTTCGAGTAAAACCCCAAATCATCATTCCATTGTTAAGATAAGATTGATTTCATTAAAATGTCAGCATTTCACAAGATATATTTAAACTGTAAGTTCTAAAATTTTGTTATAAAATGTATTAAAGTTTGGACATTTAGATTTGGTTTGCCAGGTTTTGTTTTCTCTCTCCATATAAACACTAAATGGACATCAACTAATATATATTGGGACACAAATTAATGTTGGTATCACCTCAGTCCAGCCTATGTGTAAAACTCAGCAAACATTTGATAAGTGATTGAATTCATAAAAATAACAAGATTACATTGGAGGGATAATTTTATATAGTTATATGAATATTATCCATCTAGCTATTGGGAAGATTTATTCTTTGCTGAAACTTTATATCTAAGGTCATTTACTCATTAACTTTTTCTTCAAAATCAAGTTTATCTAGTTCTTATATAGATTCCTGATGGCTATGGTGGTTCCTTGGGGGGTTAGAGATATTTCAGCAATGTAGAATGGCATATTTTGGTCTGCTTTCAAGAGCACTGAACACCGCAGGGGAATACAGCTACTGACCTTGTTCAAGTGAGACTTGTGAAAAATGTTTGCCTTGTATCTGACTCTGAAGTTTGTTATGTTTTCTTTTCTGGAAGCAAATATTGTTCTGCAACTGAAAAAGCCATCAAGCTAAAAATAACCTTTCCAATCTGTGTCTATGATGATGCTATGCAATCTTAAATATCACAATACCTCCTGCATGAAATAGTACTCTGGAATAAAAATGACTGATGCTATCTTAAAGTGATAATTATATCTAGAATTCATTTTAAGATTACACTGAATATTATATATAAATATTATATATAACTTAAAATATATAATTGCATGCTTCTTCCTTATATCTTAATCCCTACTATTACTTGGTAAAAGTAACATAATGATTAATCTTTTGACCATTAATTTAAATAATTTTGGTTTTAAAAATAATAAGTTATACAGCTTTGATTTATGAAAATGTGTATATTTTATACAACTATACATGGTATATTTTTAATAATATTTTGTTTCCTTAGGTTAATAATTTTTGTTTTGGAAATAATAGTTATGAATCTTCAATTTATGAAAATGTATATATTTTATACAAATATGCATGGTATATTTAAATAATTTTTTGTTTTTCCTCAAAAATAATTTTTCTGAGCTTTCTGAACTTCTAATATCATTTTAATAAGTTTAAAGAAACTTGTTTCTTTAAATACAAGTTTAAAGAAACTTGTATTACTCCTACATAATACTTAAAATTATGAAAAACATAGATTTATATTATGCTAAGTTGAATCATTATCCTAGCAAAGTTTTTATATTAATAGTGATTGTTTTACAATACGAAAGGCTAAGCATTATTTTGACTGTCTCTACTTAATTTATTCTTGGAATAATAAAAATTGAGTTAATTTGTAAATAATTATTAAATATCAAGACTTTTAAAGAATGATTGATACTGAAAAACTGATTGCACTGCTTTATACTTTTATTTAGAAATGTTTCCTTCTAGTATATGCTTTAGTGGTTATATCTTTGATATATGAAAATTAATATGCTCCCTTATTCCATTTTAACTAGATGTAAAGCAGATCTAAATGACTGTGGAGAGTTGTGTTATTTGTACTTATGAGGACTGATAGTCTGATGAAATTGTTGTATATGACAGAAGATCCTCAAATATCTACACCTCTTTTATTTTGCTGTAAAAACACAGGTTACTTACTTTGACTATATTTGTTTCAGACTATGCAAGGAGGCAATACAGGCAGAGAAATTCAAGTGCTTATTTACAGTTGTAAATTAAATAAGGTTTTTGGTAAGGGGAAAATGTAGTTTTATTGTATCCTGAATGGATGTAGAAAGCCTATAGAAATTTGGAAAAATTTGCAAAAGGGGAATTTCTCCCCCTTTGTTCATAATAGCTGTATATGCCAAGTCTGAAAAGAAACAAAAAAGTATGTTTAAATTTTGATAAAGTTAGCTCAGTTTCTTTAGTTTTAATCATAAGGAAAAGAGTCTGCTTACCTTTACTTCCAGATATATCCCAATGAAAACCAGTTTGTCTTTCTCTCTGTTAAAATGATTAATTTGTCTTGAGTGTCTAATGGAAAAATGAATTGTTACATGCCCAGGTAGAAGAATTTCAAAATCTCACTGGAATAATATTCTCCAAGTTTTGTGGATTTGGTTGTATTATTATTTTGCATAATATTCTCTTATGGGAGAGAGGATGAAGGTGACATGGACAGACTTAACACCATTCTTCCCTCATCAGTGAAATCCGTCCTTTCTTCGTGTCAATTGTAGGAAAATTCAAGGTGGCTCAGAGAATTGGTTTATGACAGTGGAAATGGTGATTATTTTTTAAACAAAAGTTTCTCACTGTGAAAAACTAAGTTTCCTTACAGTCATGTTATTTTTTTCTCATGTTTGTTTTGCCTCTTTCACTAATAAGCATAATTTCTCAGGAATTCCTAGCTTTATCTTAATGAAGGACATTTGGTCCTCTAAATTAAAATAATTAAAATAGGTACAAAATAATTAAAAGAGGTACAAAACTACATTAAACTAAACAAACTAAACTACATTAAACTAAACTACATTAAACAAAACTACATTAAAAGTAAATATAAATTTTTATTTTATTTATTTATTTTTTGCATTTCATTCTTTTTATTGCTGAGTATTATTTCGTTGTATGAATATATCAGTTTATTTATCCGTTCACCAGTTGATGCACATTTGGGTTGTTTCCAGTTTCTAGCCATTATGAGTGAATCTGCTATCAGGATTCTTTTTAAGTATTAGTGCAGAGAGTTGTCTTAGGTTCCTTGGCTAAATATCCACAACGAAGTTTTATTTTCCATCTGCCTGACTAGAACAGTACTAGCTGTTCCTATTTTTAAATGCCTCTAACATCTAAAATGTTCTTTGAGATTTTTTGAGAGAGTCCCTGGGAAAGCATTAAGAATCACCGTTTCACTTTATCAGAAAGGAACATCATACATAGTTAGGTTTTTTGATAGTTCCATATTCTTTTGTCAACCTAACATTATTATAAACATTTCTTGAGAAGTAATGCCAAATTTCAAGATTAAGTTTGTAGAGTGTATATTTAATGGCAAGGCCCCTGAGGTCGGTCAATGCCTTTGTAAGCCACAATATAATATTACCTTCAGGAGAATTCTTGATCAGATTTTAAGGAATAATTACTTAGTGCATCTTAATAGAGAATTTTACTCTTCTACATTCTTACACTATTAGTTACTGTGCTAAATTAACCACAGTCATTCAGCCTTAATTGTCAAACAAACAATTTTATCCTCCCCCCCTGTTGTTTTTATGGAGGCTCTGCTATAAGTTTTGGGCTTAAATTTGTAAAAAAAAAAAATAGTCTCAGGTCCTTGAGGGAAGAACTTAACCATATACCATGAACTGCTGATACTTCGGAGAATAGACTTGGGTAAGATTTCAAGCAGATAATGCTTAGGCAACTTTCAAACTAAACTATCGACTGTTGGGAATTACAGAAATAACTTTAGTCTGAAGATAGGCATGTTTCATGCAAACTAATTGGTGATTAGAAGCCGAAAAATGAATGACGTAGGCCTGAATATACAGATGCTTTCTGGTTTGGAAAGATGATAGTATTTTGAATTTTCTTTTTTTTCTTCCTGAAAGATTGAGAAACCATTTTTTCCTTAAGTTTCTCTAAATTCCCGATTTATAGGTCATGATCTTGTAAACTGCAAACATCTTTAATGGCATCTGGATCTCAGTGAAGCCCCCTTCCTGCTTCAAAATACATTTTTTACTAAGACTTCTTACGTTCCTTGGAATTGTAATGGCTTACAGACCCACAGAGAATCATTCCACCATGTTTACCAGGATGTAATTAGGCTTTTCAAATGCCCAACCTAGGCCACAACATACTAAGAGTGACTCATATCAAAGTAATACTAATTGACCAAGCTTAGAAAACCCACTATTAAATCGCAAGAATTAACTTTCTATGTAGTGTCAAGAAAATTCTATTAGTACCTCCCTTCTAGTGTCTCAGTATCATTGGTGATCAAAAATTCAGTTTCTGACAGGCAGGAAGCAGTAACAAATTCTGTTTTTGCTGTAAATGTATACTAACTTCAAAATTAAGAATCTATGTCTTTAGTCATTAATATTGTCACTTTACTTTTCCTTAGTGGGGAAGATATGTGTGTGTGATAAAGCTGTTATTCATGATGATATGCAAAGAGAGAAAAGCTCAATTCATTTTAAGACACAAATAATATCATTAAAGCTTGCTTCCAGAGCAAATGGTTTAATGGTGTGCCATGGTCAAATGCTTTCAAATAATTCTAACAAGGTGGATTTTGAGAATCGTTTCGCTCACCATTTGTAGCTGAACTTAATAATGCTACCATTTCTTTGATAACTTGTATAGTGGGAAAGGAGTGAAGCCTGGTATTTATACATTGAGAGTATGAATATGTTTGTGCTGAGCAAATGGGAATACAGTTGATATACACTTCTATTCTGGTGAAGTGGTCTTTGCTCTCCCAGTAGTTTTTATTAAAAACTAAGAATCAAGAGATTTTTTTTATTAAAACATCAATTTTTTATTAACTAGAATAATGTATAATTCTTTTGCTTTCTTACCTTTGGAACTGGTAGAAAACACTTCTAGCTTTTATTGAACATGTAACTATGATGATTGTTAGTTTACAGACAAAATGTAAAAGACAATTTTACTCTACAGAAGATGAGCTAAATGTTTGCTCTACCTTCCCTGTGTTCCAGCATTACAATTGTGAAATACTCCTTAACATGTCTAAAGCTAGACTCAGAAATTGAACTAGAAGTCGAAAAAAGGTAAGGCAATAAAGAATTGAATGTTAATTAGTTTTCCATTGTGGACTTGTATGTACTTTATAATTGTAAAAATTATTGCTCCATCGTGTAGTGTCTACATTACAAATGAAATACCCGCAAACGTATAAAGCTGAACCAATAACTAACTGTACAAATCTTACTATGGAACTGAGGCTACCAGAAGGAGATGGTACGTTGGTGGGGGAATGAGGAAGAGGGAGTGCAGTGAACTGTGGGTGCTTTGGGTGTGAGCATGTCTATTAACAACACTGCAAACGGGAGAGCCTCTATCTCTAAAACACAGTGATGTAAAGTAGTGTTGCTTCCATCACTCAATCAATGCCCAAAGCAAAGACATTTCCACCTGCAAAGATAAGGAGATGCATTTTTCCATCCTTGCCATAGTTCTACATCATGATTTTATAAGTTCTTAGGGTATAACACTAAAAAATATAAAACAAAAAAACCCCTCTCTATTCCAATGTCACTGAAATCAGAAAACTCTACCTTGGAAATACTGAAAAATCGTACAAGTAAAACTGCCTCTTAAATTGTATTCAAGTGAGTGTTTCATAAACCTGTCATTCCTTGTGTGACTTGTTTTACTTTTTATAGAAGCAACATTGCACTGTAACAGTATAGAAGTTTCAGATAGTCATTGCTGAGACTCGGCTTGTACCTATGGGACATACAGTTCATCGCTGAAAGTTCAATTAATAACCTTTTTTGAATGTGATGTCTTTCTTGTCTGGAGTAAGGTTCCTTTTCCATGGCTTACATTTTAAGAAATACTAGGTGTGATATAAACAGAATTAACAAATTTTGTATGCCCGACTTCAAACTAGTTTCCTCTATTAAGTCACAAATATTAATTGAACTAACTTTGATAACTTCTTTAGTAGCAATTGGAAGTTTTCTGGTTTTTTTGTTGTTACTCAAATCTCAAATATCTGAAAGATATAAAATCCTCAGATTTTGAAAACCAATGATCCTGTTGCTCTTGATTGAATTCCCAACTGAAGTTTCATCATAATAGGTTATTTATGGAAGTCTACCTTCCACTGACTCTAGGGAGGACCTCCTTGTCTTCAATTTATGAGTATGGACTTTGCTACCTGTAATACTTTGCAGGTAGCTCACCTGGAATTGTATCCCCTTTTCTTGTGGTAAATAGTCTGAATTAATTTTAATTAAGTTAATTTTAATTGATAGTTAATTTTCAGTAATTGCAAACATGCTATTTGAGAATAATAACATGTTATGCCCTATGCTTTTTACTTCTTAAATGGAGCAAACTACCTATTATTGGAGGGAAAAAATGAGAAAATAGAGCGATGATAGTGTTTGATGGCAAGATGAGATCCCACATATTTTCTGGAATCAGGTGGGGCTGTGTTCTGTTTCTGAGAATAAAACCAAATAATGCCTAAGAAAACAAAAGTACTTTAACTTATGAACTGTCATTAATAGTGGGTATCACACTAGATCTCTTTCTATGCACATAACAGAAAGAGGGAAAAATGTTTGTATTGGGAAGGGTTCTATTAAGGAAAGAGAACCATGAGTTATGTAGTAAAAGTTTTATTATAGGAGTTAAAACTTGTATGGTGTGTGATAACTCTGGAAATAAGTGCAGGAGATCAGAGGGGAAAAAAAAAAAAAGAAATAGCCACCAGTCTAGTTGATCAAAAAAGGCAAGCAGGTTCTGTTAAGGAGGAAAAGGCCTCTAATTGTTGCTCTCTCAGTGGCCCACCAGCCAGAATCTATGGTGAGTTCTAGATTGGTATTACTTAACAGGAAGAACTGAGTGTAGCACAAAGATCAGTGACAAGATGAAAAAACAAGATGAAAGACACTCTTGTGTCTATCACTATACCTAATCAGAGAATAATGGCTTCTGAATCACTTCTGTCTCCCAAATCTTGTGCAAATTTATCTTTTGACTGACTGGCAGCCAAACTATCCATGGAAGGGACTCTTGGGAATTGCATGTCCACCCTAGCCAAACGGACACAGTAGAAACCACCACCAAGCATTTTATAAAGTGGAATTATACCATGATATTGATTTTAGAATGGAGTATTCAATTTTATTTTCTTGAATAGAAGATGAATAAATTGAAACAATTGAGAAGAATGTTTCTTCATCACAATGCAGATTTTCTAAATGATCTCTTTAGAGAGTGAATACATTTTGATTATTTAGAACTCTCTGTTTAGTATTCTGTATTCAGATGAATGCCATACTCAACACCCAGACTTTTGCCTTGACTATAATTGAATTCTTTGTTTTGATTAATCTCTTAGTGGTCTGCATTTTATTGCCTACTAGCTCTTTCCGGAAGAACTTTGAATGCTGTCTCCCCTATGTTTTTATTATCGGAGAATTAATGCCTGCCATTAAAGGATGATTGTGGCCAAACTGCTTTCACCATACCACACCCACCACCAAGGCCTCCTAGTCCTCCACTGAGTTTGTGTTTTCATTAATTCAACTTCTTAAAAATTAGAGTGAAAAATATTTGTCTATTTTCTTTCTATTCATTATGGTATATTTTCTTTAATATTTGATTTTTTTTTTACTTCTTATCTTCCCTGTTTTTGTTGTTATTGTTATCTGTTTACATTTTTGGAGATTTTTCTTGGTCTTTTTTATTTCATCTTGACCATGCTTAAGGATGTAGTGCAGATTTCTATATCTTCTTTGTATGACGCTTCAAAGTTCTGAATACAATTTTGAGAACTCGATATTGAGTTTGTGTGGTATATTCTAAGGTAAGCAAATTCAGGAGAGGCTTGTGTAGTCTTTATTTGAAAATGTGATATTTATTTCTCCAAAATTCCGTAACTTTAGTTGGAGCTAATTCTTTGCAGTTGGGTGGTGTCCTGTATCCATGTATATATCCATAATACACTTTTGCCTCAAACCACTTCTCCAATTCTATAAATCAGGGAAAATTTTCTTCATTTATAGACCGTTTTAAATTTTGTCTTATACTTTCTTCATTGCATCACTCATTTCTCATCAGAAGAGGAAAAAGGTAACATTTACGAAGTCGGCTTCTCTCCAATACCAGAGATTTTATGCAAGTTTCTACCTTTACTAAATAATCTATCTGGCTCAAGGGGTAGTTCTTTGCTCAGGGATAGAATCGTAGAAGATTATTTTGAACATCTTTATGCTTATAAATTGAATAAACTAAAGGAAATGGGCAAAATCATAGAAGCATATAATCTTTTAAAACTGAATCATGAAAAAGTGGAAACACAAACAGACCAATTGCAAGCAAGTAAATTGAAATAGAGGTCTCAGAGAAATAAAATTTCTCCCCTGCCAAAAAAAAAAAGCTCAGGAACAGCTGATTTCATTAGTCAGTTCTACCAAACTCTCAAATACATAATACCTATCCTAGTCAAAATCTTCCCAAAAATTTGAGGGAGAAGAATGCTTCTGTCTTGAGGTATCTGTTGGAACTTAGCCTCTTTCATTTTTGGTAGTATTGGAATTTTTCCCATTTTTCCTTAGTGACTCTAGGTAGATATTTACCTATTTTTTTCAGAGAAGCAACTTTTGGTTTAATATGACATTTTGGACTTTTATAAAAATTTCTGTTTTATTTTTTCTGCTTTTTTATTATCACCTTTCTTCTGGCTTTGTTTTTTTTTTCCTTATTTTTCTAGTTCCTTAATGTGTAAGAGTACATTATGTATATGATATCTTTCTTATTTCTTGATGATGTGTGCTTGGATAGCTATATACTCTCTCTTTGTGCTGCTTTTTCTGCATCCCATAGATTCTAGTAGCTTATTATCTTTATTTTTTATTGTCTGCAGGCAATTTTTAATTTCCCCTTTTTATTTCCTCATTATCCCAGTAGTCATTCAGTCTTATGTTGTTCAGCACCTACAATTTAGAGGGTTTTATTGCTTTTTTTTTTCTACTGCATTTTTCTGCTTTGATACCATTGAGAACATACTTGATATAATTTAAATTTTCATAAATTTATTGGTACTTTGTGACTCAACAGGTGGTTTATCCTCAAAAATGTTCTCTGTGCACTTGGAAATAATGTGTCCTCACCTTTTGAGGAGTTCAGGGCCCCAAAGATATGCATTAAATATATTTGGTCTAATTCCTCACATAAGGCTGTTGTTTCTTTGTTGATTTTCTGTCAATGATGAAATTGGGTTGTTAAAAGTCAGCCACCAGTATTGTATTGCAGTCAGAAAAATGTCCGTTTTCAGATTTAATAGTTGCCTTATATATTGTGACTAAAAGATCCTGTAGCTCCAATGTATAATTCATGTGGAGTGAGATTTCAAGGATCTTGGCTCTTGTGATACATTATGAGAACAGAAAATAATCCGGTTTCTAAGTCAAAGGGAATTATTTCATAAGTTCATGTCAAGCATTCGATCAAGTTTACATGACTTCTAGTAATTGAATGCCAACATGTTCCTTATTTTAAGTAAATACAAAAAGTGAATTTTATTCATTAAAAGTAAAAGATTCTGGAACTCTCCCAGGAGCTGGCTGTAATGTGTCATGCATAAATAACTTAAATGGCATGATTGACCAAGAATAAGTTTTATTAACGTACCATCCAATCATTCAAGTTGTTTGGAGAACATGTCATGTAGTAACCTCTGGGAAAACATCATGCGTCTAAAGATTTGTTGATGAGTTTATATGTCCTCTATGTCCAAGAGTATCTTGAAAACAATTATCAGTGAAGTCTTTGGATCTAAATAACTGTCATTGATTGAATCACTCATATACTTTTAACACAGAACCGGTAAAAAGAAAGAACAGGAGATTACTTAAAAATAACATAGTCCACAGCACTGAATTAGAATGAGCCAGCCCATGAAATAGTTGACTGTAATAAAGTTGTATGTTCAGAAATGAGTGTACATATATGCATAATGAATGTATTCGTAGGATTATATCAAAAAATGGGGAGAAGAACTAAAAAGTCACTTCTCCAAAGAGGAAATACAAATGGCCAGCAGGCACATGAAAAATTGCTCAATATCACTAGCAATCAGAGAAATGCAAATCAAAACCACAATGAGATACCGCTTTACACCAGTAAGAATGGCCCACATCAAAAAAACAGGCAACAACAAGTGCTGGCGTGGATGTGGAGAGAAAGGAACACTCCTACACTGCTGGTGGGAATGTAAACTCGTCCAGCCACTGTGGAAAGCAGTATGGAGGACCCTCAAACTCATGAAAATGGAATTACCATTGGACCCAGCAGTCGCACTTCTGGGAATCTACCCAAAGGAGACCTCAATGTGGGTACAAAAGGACACCTCTGCTCGGATGTTTATTACAGCACTATTTATAATTGCAAGGTCATGGAAACAACCCAAATGCCCCAGAACAGATGAGTGGATGAAAAAGATGTGGTATATATACACAATGGAGTATTACTCATCAATTAAAAATGACAAATTTGATGAGTTTATGGAAACCTGGATGTACCTAGAAGAAATCATTCTAGCAGAAACGAGCCAGATAGAAAGGGACAGAAACCAAATGGTTTCACTAATATATGGTCAACCAAATGAAACTGCGCAAGGGGAGAGTGGGGACCAGCTGGAGCAGGTGGGAAGGGGAGGTGGTGGGTGACCCCCAGGGACTGAAATGATGTAAAATTATAATAATAATAAAGCAGATATCATTTTAAAAAATCAACTATATTGCAAACAAGATAGCTTGCCTTTGATTCTGACATTCCCTTTAAACAATCCCTGCTAAACTCTTGGTGAATTTCTTTAAGAATTTGGTGAAGGAGCAGCTCCCTGACTCAGTGTATACACATGCTGTTGTTCACTCTGGTCTGTGTCAGAGTGCCACCACCTTCTATCAGGTTTTATTTTTTGACTAACTGTAAAAGTTTTCAATATCTGATACAATTTTCTTCAAAATTTGATCTTTAGTATACAGTCTTCAACTGATGTTCTATAGTTCCAGTTGCTGCTGCTCTGAATTTCCTAACCCATAGATTCTTGAGCCACTGCTAGATCTTCCGTTGTATCCTTGAAAGCCCATCCATTGTTGGTTATCCCAGGGAGGGCTCTTCCGGCTCTCCATAGCCTAACTTATGCTTGCTGTCTGTGCTTTAGTGTTTTTCACATCCCTGTCTGCGCTGTATTAGGTGAGAAGGGTTATAGCCTGTCCTCAATTCGACAAAAATAAAGCAGTGTGCAATTGAATAATATATTTTTTAGTCTTCCCCTCCTATTTATTACTCAGTCTTTGCACCAAATCCCTGAGTAGACCACCTCCTGTGAGTAGACACAGTCCTTTTTCTCTTGTCCTACTTTCTCATAGATAAATGTTGAGACATATCAGCTTTCTCTGAAGATTGTGGTATTTTTGGAAAGTTTATTTCAGAACCCATTTTGAGCAAGCCCACATTGTTCCTAGAACCTTTTTTACTCTTCTCTTCATCTAATATAGAGTTAATTTTCTTTTAACCATTGCAAATCATGCTTTTAATCCCTATTTATTGTAGCTGACAATTTTGCACTGAAATTTCTTAGGTTACCCTGAATGAATAGGCTGAGAGAAGAAGTTACAGCCTTTCAATATTGGGTCTTTCTCAGTGTCTTATATACTTGGGAAGCAGTTTGGATTTCATAAACAGGTAATCTAAATTTAAATGTTTCTTATGTTTGACACTTTTTAGGTATTTCTGATGAATTCTGTTACCTGGTTTATGTCAGGTCAAAATTTTGTATATTGAATTGAAATGATTTGGGCATATCAAAAACTGGTTTGTTATTAAAGATTGTTTAGGAAATACACTCAGGTATATCCTCTGAACCCAAATACAGTCATGTTCAAAGTGGACTTCAACTCTAGTAGTATAATGGCAGAGTCCTATAGAAATAATCTCATTTGCAAAACTTTCTTACCACACTTCTCTGAATCATATCTTCAAATTATCAAAAATTTTCTCACCATAAATCTGTCTGAATTATACTATAAACTGCAAATCTCAGCAAATTGAATCTCATTTAAGCCCACTGTTATGTTCCAGAAATGACCTTTTCAATGGTCAAATTGATCTGTTTTGGAAATTCTCAAACACTAAGACCCTGGAGAAAATCTTATGACCTTGGTGTTCCTAAGACTTTTCTTTTCATGATCAAACAATGTCCATCCTTGAAAGGAAGTTAGTGTTATCAGTTATATTACTTCAGAAGCTGTAGCCAAGATGTTTATTGTATTTATTTAAAAGGACTTTACTCCCTCTTTACCCGATTTAATCAAATATCGCCAGATTTCAACTATAAGAGCCATCATTTCCTCAACATTGAAATGTTCAGATTTTACAAATGTGTTCTAGTTTTGCTAGGGTAGTATTCCATCTTTAACATTTTATTTTCTTTTAACTTGAAATCTTTTTCTTACCATCTCACCATCCACACCCCCCTCAAAGTGTAACATTTTCCTCTTTGTGTATTTCCATTGCTAATTCTCTACATCTTCAACGAAAATTCAAACAAAATGTGTGTGATGAAGGAACAGAACAGAGATCAGAGAGAGAACTTCATGTCTAAGCTATCTATTTTGCTATTCAGAGTAATAAAAATAGATATCATTCACCCAGGAATACATCACTTAGAATCAGAAAGATAGATTCCTTTTACATGTGATGCTGGAGAATATTTTTAGGAACAACTGGTCTATTTAGAATACCAAAGGATGCAGTGTTTTCCAGGTTTTTTTTTTTTTTTTTTTTTTGCTCCAGAAAGGATGCATGAACACTTTCTTTTCTTGTGATAAGACATATGACTGTAGCCTTGCTTTTTAAGTACATGTTCAATGACTGGAAACTGTTCTCTGAAATCCTAAGAGTCAGTGTGATATAATGATTGAGATCTCAGCTTCTGGTTTACTTCCCAGCTCTGCAATTTCCTATCTGTGTGGACAAATCACTTAACTTCTTCATGCCTCAGTTTCATTAACTGTGAAATGATGGTAATAATGGTATATACTTCATAAGATTGCAATGAGTTTTAGGTTTTAGCTACCTTTATGGAGCTATTATTGACTTTTAGTAAGTTTAAGGGATACAGTATAATGATTTGAATTTTTTATAGAATGATTACTACATGAAGGTTACTTAACATTTCCACCCCTTCACATAGTCAATATTTTTGATGTTGTCAATAGAAAACTTGATTATGAGTTACTATATATGTATATATATATATTCTACACATATATATAATTTGCACATTATTTATAATGTATATATATATAATTGTAGAATGCTCATGATGTATTAATAAGCATAAATGCTTTCTGAAAGAGTATATATAGTATAATCCTAATTATAGACACACAGGCAAGCAAGAGAAATAAAACGAAATGTGTTTGAATGAAATATTTTGTGAAATAGTACACAAAATAATTCGTAGTGGTTATCACTGGTTATAATAAAAGCAATTTAAATCCCCTCATTAATGTTTTTCTAAATTTCTTGCAGTAAACATTATTTTTATAACCAGAAAACTCATTAAATGCAATTTGAAAGCAAAATTAACTTTTTTAATATTGATACTTTCAAACCTGACATTTCACTGGTCTGTCATGAAAAATTGCAAGTTAGATTCTAAATCTAGCAATTACACACAAGAACATCCCACATTTCTTTTTACCAGACAGAGTAGAAATATGTATCGTCTTTGGAGAACTTGATTGGAAACATGTATGTGCTTTGAATGTAATAAGGCAGATTGTAGCTAAAGTTATTTTCTCTGCCTAACTGGAATGATGTTGTGATTTAGCCTGTAGGATTCCCCTGAAAATGGATTTTTGAAAGCAGATAAACGGTGTCCTTGGATAAAATAGGCTTCTGACATATATCAAAATGAGCTGGTTATTGACCTGTTTGTATGCTGCATATGCTATTTCTTATGGTAACATCATCTTCTCAGTAATGTAAACACGTTAGACAGCAATAAATTATCAAGAATGACTCCAGAGTAGACTGGAACAGAGGTTATGGAATTTGGCAGGGAACATATGGAGAAATAGTTTTATAACCATGGCCTACCTCTCTAGCATCATAGTTTTAAAATATACATATGAGATGAGTGAATAAATCTGAACCCACCCCTTTACATGCACCCTTCCCATTACTGGTAGTAAAATAAATAATATAGAATGGATCATCATTTGTTTTATCATACTGCACAATAATTTTAAAAAGTGAGCTGAAAAAAATACTGTCCTAGATCATAGTTGCCAAATGAATTACTGTGTTTGTCACATAAATTGGAGAAAGCCATTCAAATAATTGAGTTTAACTCATTGTCTGTGCATCAAGTGGTTAGATGTGAAGATTCATTTGAAAAAATATTTTTACAAATAGCAAATAGAATTAAATTTCAGTGACCTAGTAATTCCACTTATGAGAATCTGATCTTAGGAAATGGCCATAAATTTTAGCAAAAGTCTTATATACAAATATTCCACTCACAAAATTTAGAGCAGTGAAATCTCGGTAGCAGTGTAAGTAACCAATAGTAGCAAAACAACATAAATATTAACATTCACATTACAAGATATTTTTCATATTTTAAATGATATTTTGAGGGATATTTAGTAAGATACAAAGATACTTTACAATATTTAACATGAATACATATATATGCACACAAATTCATATGTATTTTCACTTTTATTATGTTAAAAAGATCTGTGCATTTATGATTACAGGGCAGAATAAAAGGACACAAACTATTATCTACTGTTGCCCATGAATTTTGGACTTAGGAGTGATTTTTGTTTTCTTCTTAGTTTCGTTCTTGCAATGCTGGCATTAACTACAAGGAACATACTTTATTTTTACTGGTAGAAAAGGATAAACTGAGGGAATGAACATAGTAAGAGTTTTACCTGAATTCCTGTTTAACCCTGTGTCAGTGTATTTCAGAATTGGCCATTTGAGTCATCAAATAAGAAGCTGGTGCCCAAATGTGAAAGTAATTGGATTTTACACAGTGTTTTCCATCTAGCAACTGAATCATGACTGCTTAAAAGCATGCCTTTGGATAGTTTGTTTCAAAGAGTTCTTAAATAGATACCTTACTACAGAGTAGTTTTTTAAAACAATGTTGTTTTCATTATCTATATATTCATCACTCTATACTGTGCTATCCATTCCAAAGCATATATAAAAACATAAATTGATTTCTACATTTAGGCAAGCACAAGTTCTATAGAAGGAAAAAAGTTGTTAGTCAAATAATCAGCAGCTGATACAAAATTTTTGATAGTTCTGTGCTAAATAACATTGGGGAGTCTATTAATATTGGAATTCTGAAAAGAGAGCTGCAATTCTGGAAGTTGCATAGAATAAGTAATATGATTTTTATAATAATTTTATATATTATATCATTGTATTTCCCACCATATCACCCGTGGACCATCATTGCTATCCTCCATGTTCTTCCCTTCCCTGACCTCTTTCACACACCCACCCTAGCTATATGCTTTAGTTTGGTTAGCTTGTTTTGACTTTTCCTCTTTACCTTTTGTTTGTTTTCCCTACATCCCATCTCTAAGTGAGACCATCTGTTTCCTGTCTTTTTCTTTCTGACATATTTCTGCTAAAATGATTCCTTCTAGGTCCTTAGATGTCATCAAAAATACTTTAAGGGCTCACATAGCTTAACAAAAATAAAGCAAAAGGCCTAATCAAAAAATGGGGAGTAGAGCTTAAAAGACCTTTCTCCAAAGATGAAATACAAAAGGCTAAAGGCACATGTAAAAGTGCTCAACATCACTAATAATCAAGGAAATGCAAATTATTTTTTTTATATATATTTCACATCATTTCAGTCCCTGGGGGTCACCCACCACCTCCCCTTCCCACCTGCTCCAGCTGGTCCCCATTCTCCCTTTGCGCAGTTTCATTTGGTTGACCATATATTAGTGAAACCATTTGGTTTCTGTCCCTTTCTATCTGGCTCGTTTCTGCTAGAATGATTTCTTCTAGGTACATCCAGGTTTCCATAAACTCATCAAATTTTTCATTTTTAATTGATGAGTAATACTCCATTGTGTATATATACCACATCTTTTTCATCCACTCATCTGTTCTGGGGCATTTGGGTTGTTTCCATGACCTTGCAATTATAAATAGTGCTGTAGTAAACATCCGAGCAGAGGTGTCCTTTTGTACCCACATTGAGGTCTCCTTTGGATAGATTCCCAGAAGTGCGACTGCTGGGTCAAATGGTAATTCCATTTTCATGAGTTTGAGGGTCCTCCATACTGCTTTCCACAGTGGCTGGACGAGTTTACATTCCCACCAGCAGTGTAGGAGTGTTCCTTTCTCTCCACATCCACGCCAGCACTTGTTGTTGCCTGTTTTTTTGATGTGGGCCATTCTTACTGGTGTAAAGTGGTATCTCATTGTGGTTTTGATTTGCATTTCTCTGATTGCTAGTGATATTGAGCAATTTTTCATGTGCCTGCTGGCCA